>CM064506.1:2635870-2820361 GCA_032716605.1 Paralithodes platypus
ACCACCACACACTAGATCAGCACACACGTAGCCTACACCCTCAACCTTTTGTAACCACCACACACTAGATCAGCACACACGTAGCCTACACCCTCAACCTTTTGTAACCGCCACACACTAGATCAGCACACACGTAGCCTACACCCTCAACCTTTTGTAACCACCACACACTAGATCAGCACACACGTAGCCTACACCCTCAACCTTTTGTAACCGCCACACACTAGATCAGCACACACGTAGCCTACACCCTCAACCTTTTGTAACCGCCACACACTAGATCAGCACACACGTAGCCTACACCCTCAACCTTTTGTAACCGCCACACACTAGATCAGCACACACGTAGCCTACACCCTCAACCTTTTGTAACCACCACACACTAGATCAGCACACACGTAGCCTACACCCTCAACCTTTTGTAACCACCACACACTAGATCAGCACACACGTAGCCTACACCCTCAACCTTTTGTAACCGCCACACACTAGATCAGCACACACGAAGCCTACACCTCAACCTTTTGTAACCGCCACACACTAGATCAGCACACACGTAGCCTACACCCTCAACCTTTTGTAACCGCCACACACTAGATCAGCACACACGTAGCCTACACCCTCAACCTTTTGTAACCGCCACACACTAGATCAGCACACACGTAGCCTACACCCTCAACCTTTTTATATAGCGTTGTTTTTGTTTTCACTATATGTCCCGACGTGTTGTGGGTAATTATGATAGTTTGTTTGATTGTTATTGAGGGTTTTGCTTGCTTTTGTCATTTCCGAGCAATGTTTATTACTTTGTTCCCTAGGCTAACAAATACGCCTTAGCGTATATATATGTGTGTGTGTGTAATTCACTAGCTTGTTCGTCAAGGGGAATCCACGCAATGCGAGCTAAGCTCATTATTATCGCGCCTCCTTAACTGGGAATGTATGTAATGGGAATTGCGTGAAATGCATGTTAAGTGTTTATGTATCGTTGGAATGGTTGTGGATGTGTGTGTAGTCTGTATTTTAGCCAATTGGCGACATCTGGAAACGAAGGCTTAGGGTTAATCTGTACGATACCATTCTCACTACGGTACCAGTCTCACCCGAAGGCTTAGGTTGACCAGTAGCTTAGGTTGACCAGTACGATCCCCATCTCACCTTGTAACCGATCACCAACCCCAGATGGGACGTCACAACTTCGTCCACTTATACCAGGTTCCTATTTATACTGCTAGGTGAACAGAGGCTACACCGTTAGGAGACTTGCCCAAATGTCTCTTCCCAGCCCAGGTCTCGAACCCGGGACCTTCTGGTTGTGAGCCAGACGCGCTATCAGTTACGCCACGGGGAGGTGTGTGTGTGTGTGTGTGTGTGTGTGTGTGTGTGTGTGTGTGTGTGTGTGTGTGTGTGTCTATAATATAAATAGACAGTTTAGTAATTCCAAACCAACATGCAATAACGTGTGTGTGTGTGTGTGTGTGTGTGTGTGTGTGTGTGTGTGTGTGTGTGTGTGTGTGTGTGTGTGTAATACTAGAGTTACACTGACCAACCACAGAACATATATAAACAGTCTAGTATTTCTAAACCAACATACATTAAGGTGTGGATTCCGTAGCCAGTATTTTGATTCTGTGTCTACCTACCTTAAGGGGAGATGGGGCGTTCCCCCCCGCCCCCACCCTTCTTCCTTATGTTAAGCACTATTGCTTTTCAGATTTTAAGACGTTTGGCCTATTAGTTTGGCGATTTTAAGACCTTTCGCCCCATTTGTTTGTCATTAATAAGACTTTTCTTGTCATTTCGATGTCGATTTTTTTCTTTTCGGAAGGGGGTCTAGGGGGTGTAATTATAAGCTTGATGGGGGCCAAGGGAACAAACTAAAAATAAAAAGACGCTTCATTCCATTCAGATGTTGAATTTGTTTAGGGGCGAGCAGTAGCGAGCCTGTTAATTTGAAGGATTCGGGAACAATTTTCTATCGTAAAATGTACAAATTTAGCTTGAAGGAGGTCTGGATGGACAGGTGTTTAGTTTGAGAGAAGTCGTGTTTGTTAGCCTGGGGGACAAACTAAAACACATTGCTCGAAAATGGCTGAAACAAGCCAAATCTTTACTAATAATAAAAACAAAACAATATCCTAATAACCCCCAAGACGTCGGATCAGCTAGTGTTACGCCACCAGTGAAAGTCCATGAACCGCCACAGCCAATCAACTGGATATCTCTCTCTCTCTCTCTCTCCCCCCCCCCCCCTCTCTCTCTCTCTCTCTGAATGTATAAATAAATATAAATATAAATAAAAAAATACAAATAAATTAAAAAAAAAATATATATATACATGTATATATATATAATATATATATATATATATATATATATATATATATACCGGTATATATGGATATTGATATATATATCTATATATAGCTATATATATATATATATATATATAGATATATATATATATATATTATATATATATATAGATATATATATAATATATATATATATATTATATATATAATATATATATATCGGTATATATATATATATTATATATATATATATATATATATATATATATATATCTATATATATTTTATATATATATATATATACCCGGTATATATGCAAAAATTACCAAATAACTAGGATTATACACGTTATCAAAAAGATCCACGACCTGAATAAAACTCCAAAAACTCATCCAATTCCTCATATATGCCGTAGAGGACATATGGATATACGACCCATAAAAAATATATATAACAAAACAGCCTACCCACACAATAGGAAAGAAATGTCAACCCAAAAAGGTCAAGAGCAGAATGCAAAAATAAAATAAAAAATAAAATAAAAATAAATATAAGTAAATAAATAAAAATAAATAAATAAATAAATAATAACAAAATCCAGTTCCTTTTATCATATACATTTTCCACTTAACTTCCGGACCTGTCAACTTTCCAAATCAGACCTAAGTGATATAATTATACCCCCACCCGCCCCCACCTACTCATAAACAAACGGGTGTTTCTCAAGCCTGATACATAGTTACTACAACTTTAGAACCTATCAGCTTACCGAATCCAACCTACTATATTATACCTTTATACACACACACACACTCACACTCACACACACACACACACACACACACACGAGGAGACCTGATAGCAATGTATAGATGCATGAGAGGGTTAGATAGACTCGATAAGGAGGATTTTATTAGGCTGGACGATGGAAGAACCAGAGGGCATATGTATAAAATAAGAAAGGAGAGGTGCAAGTCCAATGTGTAGAACGATAGATAGGCGGAGCAACTGAAGTGCGGAGATTGTGGAAGCAAGAAATATCCACGATTTTAAAAGTAAACTGGATAGGCAATATTAACTGAGACAGGACAACAAGAGCGCAGCTCAATTCCTGTTAATTACAAATAGGTGAACACACACACACACACACACACACACACACACACATACACACATTACTGAAAGGGTTAAGGAACCACTAAAACCGACTAATTGATTATACGAACTTTTTCCTACAGACAATCTACTTTTTACAGGTGTCTACGTGTTATGATACCTAATAAGACAACTCATAAGTCATAGCGTGCAATGTATCGTGTGTGTGTGTGTGTGTGTGTGTGTGTGTGTGTGAGAGAGAGAGAGAGAGTGTGTGAGAGAGAGAGATTGTGAGAGTGAGTGAGAGAGTGTGTGTATGTGTGAGAGAGAGAGGTGTGTATGTGAGAGAGAGAGTGAGAGTGAGTGAGAGAGAGAGAGTGTGTGTGTGTGAGTGAGAGAAAGAAGGGGGTGGGGGGTAAATTGGGGTATAACTACCGTACATATTGTGACTGTGTAAATGGCTTTGTTTTAAACCGAATAAACCTCTATATTGGAAACCTCTATATTAGAAACCTCTATATTGGAAACCTCTATATTGGAAACCTCTATATTGGAAACCTCTATATTGGAAACCTCTATATTGGAAACCCTTATAATGTAAACCTCTATATAGGAAACCTCTATATTGGAAACCTCTATATTGGAAACCTCTATATTGGAAACCTCTATATTGGAAACCTCTATATTGGAAACCTCTATATTAGAAACCTCTATATTGGAAACCTCTATATTGGAAACCTCTATATTAGAAACCTCTATATTGGAAACCTCTATATTAGAAACCTCTATATTGGAAACCTCTAT
This sequence comes from Paralithodes platypus, assembly GCA_032716605.1. NCBI lineage: Eukaryota > Metazoa > Arthropoda > Malacostraca > Decapoda > Lithodidae > Paralithodes > Paralithodes platypus. The sequence continues at coordinate 2,640,085 of CM064506.1, forward strand.
ATTGGAAACCTCTATATTGGAAACCTCTATATTAGAAACCTCTATATTGGAAACCTCTATATTGGAAACCTCTATATTGGAAACCTCTATATTGGAAACCTCTATATTAGAAACCTCTATATTGGAAACCTCTATATGGAAACCTCTATATTGGAACCCTCTTTATTGGAAACCCCTATATTGGAAACCTCTATATTGGAAACCTCTATATTGGAAACCTCTATATTGGAAACCTCTATATTGGAAACCTCTATATTGGAAACCTCTATATTGGAAACCTCTATATTGGAAGCTCTACTTTAGAAGCTCTATATTGGAAGCTCTATATTGGAAGCTCTACATTGGAAGCTCTACATTGGAAGCTCTACATTGGAAGCTCTATATTGGAAGCTCTACATTGGAAGCTCTATATTGGAAGCTCTATATTGGAAACCTCTATATGGAAACCTCTATATTGGAAACCTATATTGGAAACCTCTATATTGGAAACCTCTATATTGGAAACCTCTATATTGGAAACCTCTATATTGGAAACCTCTATATTGGAAACCTCTATATTGGAAACCTCTATATTGGAAACCTCTTATTGGAAACCTCTATATTGGAAACCTCTATATTGGAAACCTCTATATGGAAACCTCTATATTGGAAACCTCTATATTGGAAACCTCTATATTGGAAACCTCTATATGGAAACCTCTATTGAAACTCTATATGGAAACCTCTATTGGAAACCTCTATATTGAAACCTCTATATTGGAAACCTCTATATTGGGAAACCTCTATATTGGAAACCTCTATATTGGAAACTCTATATGGAAACCTCTATATTGAACCTCTATATTGGAAACCTCTATATTGGGAAACCCTATATTTGAAAACTCTATATTAGAAACCCCTATATTTGGAAACCCCTATATGGAACCTCTATTGGAAACCTCTATATTGGAAACCTCTATATTGGAAACCTCTATATTGGAAACCTCTATAGGGAAACCTCTATATTGGAAACCTCTATATTGGAAACCTCTATATTGGAAACCTCTATATTGGAAACCTCTATATTGGAAACCTCTATATTGGAAACCTCTATATTGGAAACCTCTATATTGGAAAAGAGAAGAGTAAATTAATACCTAAGTTAACACACACAGAAACAAGCCCTCCCACCAATCCACACAGACACACACACACACACACACACAGATGCCCAACCCCCCTACACACACATACATACATGACAGAAACGCTCCCTCCCTCACACCAACCCACACATACAGACACAGACGCCCCCCCCCCCCCCCCCTTCTCCTCCTCCCCCACCACCTACCCACCAACACACACACACACACACACACACACACACACAGGACTGGATAACCTTGGTACCATATTGTTTTACACAGGTAGAATCTCAGAAACTTAATTAGTATAATTATATATTTTCTGTACCCCCTTCTTCCTAATGTTTAGCTCCACTAGTGTTTACATTTGTTAACGGTTGCTCCATCAGTTTGGCGATTTTAAGACCTTTTGTGCCATTTGGGTGTTTATTTTAAGACCTTTTGTGCCATTTAGGTGTTTATTTTAAGACCTTTTGTGCCATTTAGGTGTTTATTTTAAGACCTTTTGTGCCATTTAGGTGTTTATTTTAAGACCTGTTGTGCTAATTAGGTGTTTATTTTAAGACCTGTTGTGCTAATTAGGTGTTTATTTTAAGACCTGTTGTGCTAATTAGGTGTTTATTTTAAGACCTTTTGTGCCATTTAGGTGTTTATTTTTTCCTGGCGAGCGATAGCTAACTCCTTATTTAGGAGGAAACGACCTTCGGCCGGCACATTATTGTACCGAAAAAATGACACATTTATCTCGAAAGGAGGTCTTAAGGGTATTATCTACAGTATTTAGCTTGATGGAGGTCTAGGGGGCAAACTAAAAACCTCCCCTTTAGATTCTAAAGATTGGTACCTCTTTTTTGTATGTTCTAATTTAGTTTTGATAATCTATACTAGGCATCTCTACAAGAACTTCAAGCATCATTTCGTAAGTTACAGATAATAGGAACTGATTATGGGAATACGTTTTTGAGCTAGCTAGGCGATTTTGGAGTCTAAAGATTGCTATTTTATTTATTTTTGTTTTTATTTTTGTTTGTGATATGAAGTTTCTATTAGGTATCACTACAAGGCCTCCAAACACTATTACGTAAGCTGTAGATAATAGGAAATGATGGTGGCACGGCGATTAACTAGTCTAAAGCTTGCTATTATATATTATTTAGTTATATCTATTTTATATTATTTAGTTATATCTATTTTATATTATTTAGTTATATCTATTTTATATTATTTAGTTATATATATTTTATATTATTTAGTTATATATATTTTATATTATTTAGTTATATCTTATATTATGATTAGTATATCTATATTGTAGTTATCTATTTTATATTATTTAGTTATATCTATTTTATTAGTTTATATCTATTTTATATTATTTAGTTATATCTATTTTATATTATTTAGTTATATCTATTTTATATTATTTAGTTATATCTATTTTATATTATTTAGTTATATCTATTTTATATTATTTAGTTATATCTATTTTATATTATTTAGTTATATCTATTTTATATTATTTAGTTATATCTATTTTATATTATTTAGTTATATCTATTTTATATTGTTTATTATATTTTATATATTTAGTTATATCTATTTTATATTATTTAGTTATATCTATTTTATATTTAGTTAGATCTATTTTATATATTTAGTATATCTATTTTATATTATTAGTTATATCTATTTTATATTATTTAGTTATATCTATTTATATTATTTAGTTATCTATTTTATATTATTTAGTTATATCTATTATATATTATTTAGTTATATCTATTTTATATTATTTAGTTATATCTATTATATATTATTTAGTTATATCTATTTTATATTATTTAGTTATATCTATTTTTATTATATATTTGTTTATATTAAGTTTCTATTAGGTATCTCTACAAGGCCTTCAAGGACTATGACGTCAGCTACAGATAATAGGGAGATGATTATGGGAAGACGCCATAGAAATGCTGTGGCGTGCCCCCCCCCCCCCCCCCCCCCCCCCTTCCAAGCACAATAGGCAGCCAGAACACCTTGTAAGCAGGTTTTTAAAAGGGGGAGGTACTCGCTCTTTCCGGACCCCCTTCTCCCTCATGTTTAGACCCATTAGTTTTGCGATTCTAAGACGTTCGTTCACTAGTTTGGTGATTTTGAGACCTTTAGCTCCATTACTTTGTCAATATTTAGACCTTTCGTGCCGTTTAGGTGTCGATTTTTTCCTGGCGAGCGAGTTACCGGCTATCGGCCAAGACATTTTTGCAGCAAAAATGTAAAAATTTATCTTGAAAGGGGGTGAAGCGTGTGTTTTTTTTAAGCTTGATGGAGGTCTAACGAGGACAATCAAAATTAAATCAATAACTGAATAAGTAGCCCCCCCAACAAGCACTACCCCCTTAACGAAGGTCATGTTAAAGGGGATTCACACCATCACCTTTATGGATTTTTTTTTTACATTACATTACAATTTTCTAAAATAATGGGATATTTTTTATAATCAATTTGCCTTTTTTTAGATTCCACCCAAGAACTTCATCAAACTTAAGAAAAAATGCGTCCCAAAAACTATCTCTAGCAGACGAATACCAATGAGAAGATACCCCAAAACTCAGAAAGGTCACAACAATTTTTTATCAGTGGAATTAACTGTATAAACTGCATATAATAATAATAATAATAATAATAATAATAATAATAATAATAATAACAAATAATAATAATAATAATAATAATAATAATAATAATAATAATAATAATAATAATAACAACAAATAATAATAATAATAATAATAATAATAATAATAATAATAATAATAATAATAATAACAAATAATAATAAACATCTGGTTACTTATATAGCACTCGTATCTCCTCCTTCAAGGATTCTCAAGCAGTTGACCTAAACCAGAGAACAATAGCCATCTCCCTTGTTCAAGGGCAGACGGTAACCGCCAGCAATATCTCAGAAAAGCTTTTCAACCTAAGCAGGGATTGAACGAGTCTCCTGGATGGTAAACAGGGAAGCTAGCGAATATAATGAAAAAAGGCGACATAATATCCTGAAGGGGTTAAGGGGAGGTTTATAGTTTGTTCCCTAGAGCTTCACCAAGCTTAAAATTACACCCCTAGACTGCCTTTTAAGACAAATGCGTACACTTTTCGGTAGAAAAATGTCCCGGCCGATTCCTCTTAAATTACAGGATCGCTAGGAAAAAAATCGACACCTAAATGGCACGAAAGGTCTTAAAATTGACAGAAATGGGGCGAAAGTTCTTAATATCGCCAAACTAATGGGGCGAACGTCTTATAATCACAAAAGCAACGAGGCTAGACATGAAGGAGAAAGGAGTCCATAAAAAAAAAATCCTTCAAGTGTAAATCTCTCCTAACATTACGTGCATTATCTTGCGTAAGTTATAAACAGTTGTTGGAATGTGGCTACGTGACCCCACCCCCTTGTATATATTGCATTGTAGTTATTTGAGACCTTGGATTACCAGTATTATCCAAACAGGCCTCAGGTGGGTCCAATACACACACACACACACACACATACATACTGTATATATATACACATACACACACCTACGCACGTAAACACACACCCGTACACACACGCACACATACAATAAACCCATAATCATTCATCTTCTTTTCAAAAATATTATTAGTATTTCATTTTTGTTATTATGATTATTTGTTTTATATAATTATTATTGTAATTATTTTGATTATCATAAACACACAAACACACACACCCACTCCTACTTTCTGATGGGGTTAAGATAGTGGTGTGGTCTCTCCTTAATCAAGCAGTTCAGTTGTGTTAGTATGCGCGGCGTTCTAGGTTTCCAGTACAGTGGATTTGCGTATGTACGGAACTCAGGCACCTTCTTTGTCACCAAGGGTTTAGTGAAGGTACAGTATGTATTGTACTGTCCTCAGGTTAACCCCTTCTGTACCGGCGACGTCTTGTTTACTTTATTCTGGCTACTATTACACGGTTTCATTCAGTTAAAAAAAACAAAAAAAGTGAACTATCTCCCCTTAACCCTTTCTACTACCACAAATCCTTCTTAAACTGCACACAATCTAAATATAGCTAGAATAAAAATTAAAAATACGTCGCTGGCACAGAAGGGGTTAAAGGGAGGTTTTAGTTATTTGTGTATTATCATTTTAGTTAGTTTTCTCCCTAGCCCTCCATCAAGTTTAATATAATACACTTCGAGATAAGTTTATGCATTTTTCGGTAGAAAAAGTGTCCCGGCGCCGCAGGCCAATTCCTCCTAACTTATGAATCTAAACAGTGGAAGTATGAAAAAAATCTACACATAATTGGCACGAAAGGTCTTCAAATCGTCAAGCTAATAGGGCAAATGTCTGAAAATCTAAAAAACGTATGTGGCTAAGCTTGAGGGATAAGGGGGTGTTATTTACAGTATATTGTTTACAACAACAACAACAACAACACTATAGCTAAACATCCCAATCATAGCCTTGAACAGCTTTGGGTTAGCCAGTGGAGGGGCCAAACTATGAGATGTGTCGAATATAATGGACAACACAAAGAACAAGTGACAGCAATAGAATCATCATAAACACAATAACAACAACAACAACAACAACAACAACAACAACAATAACTACTACTACTACTAATACTATTACTACTACTACTACTACTACTACTACTATATCAACAACAACCACAACAACACCAACAAAAATCACAACAAAAACAACAACAACAACACCCGCCTGAAGGATAAACAACAAACCCAGTCTCAGTTTTCTGCCTTCTTAAGAATTATAATTTTATGGATGTTTTTGGTCTCCAAACAACCCGATGCTGAAGGTAAAAAAACAAGTCACGACCAAGGTGTTGGTCACGACCAGGACCTGCGTAGAGGATGCTATTGGAAAACACACACACACACACACAAACCACACAAACACCACACACACTAACCCACCCACCCACACACCAAAACCCGATCCCACACAAACTCACAAGCACAGAATCCCCCACATATTCCTACTAGCACACTTAAACGCACATATACACACAGACACACACACACACACACACTACTACACAAACACAGACTTCCCCACTTACTCCTACAAACACACACTACCACGCACACACACACATACCCAGCCACCCACACTACCACACACACACAGACTCCCCCACATACTCCTACAAACTCAACACTTACACACAAGCACACGCACAGACACAAAACACGTACTAACTCACAAACACAGAATCACCCACATAATCCTACAATCTCAACACTTACACACACACACACAAGCACACGCACAGACACACAAACCACACACTAACTCACATACTCCTACAAACTCAACACTTACAGGTGTGTGTTACATATAATGATCTACCGGTTATCTAGTCGCCGATACGTCTTAAATACTCTCAAAAGAGAAAAAACTCAATCTGTGGATTATGGAGACTTTATTTATGTGTTACCTTTTTGTTCTCCCTTTACCTACATCAAGGTAATTAATCCCCCCCCCCCCCCCTTCGAGATATTGTTATTATTATTATTATTGTTATTATTATTATTATTGTTATTATTATTATCATTATTTGATTTTAGTTGTTCCCTATACCTCCATCAAGCTTATAAATAGGCCTACAACTCCAAGACCCCTCCCCCCGAGATAAATTTGTGCATTTGTTTTTAAGTAAAAATTCCATTCCTCCTAAATTGTAGGGTCACTACCAATCGCCAGTGTGCGTGTGTGTGTGTGTGTGTGTGTGTGTGTGTGTGTGTGTGTGTGTGTGTGTGTGTATGTGTGTGTGTGTGTGTGTGTGTGTGTGTGCGCGCGCGCGCTTGAACAAACAATATGATAATCTGAGTTTGAAAGGAAGTGCATCCTTTATTCGACTTGCAAACAACGGATGTTATACTCTAATCACTATAGCTAGGACAAAAGTCTTGATCCCCTGACCTCCTGTAACTCATAAAGGACGAGACCAATGGACCTGACATTTCCATCATTTGGGAAGAGTCAACAGATTTTAACCCCTTCTGTACCGGCGACGTATTTTTAATGTTATTTTTGCTACATTTAGACGATTTTGTACAGTTAAAGGAGGATCAGTGGTAATAAAAAGCGTTAAGGGGAGGTATTTAGTTTGTTCCCTAGACCTCCATCAAGCTTAAAATTACACCCCCTTGAGTCCCGTTCAAGATAAATTTGTACATTTTTCGGTAGAAAAAATTCCCGGCCAAGGGCCGGTTCTTCTTAAATTACAGGCTCGCTATCGCTCGCCAGGATAAAATCGACACCTGAATGGCACGAAAGGTCTTAATATGGGGTGAAAGTTCTTAAAATCGCTAAACTAATGGGGCAAACGTTTTATAATATCAAAAGCAATGGGGCTAAACATGAGGGAGAAAGGGGTCAAGAAAAAAATCCCTCAAGTGGAGATCTCCCCTTAAGTGAGATAGTACGAAGCCTGTTAATGCTGGAGGTCCTTTTTATAATGAATAATATCGTGTAAAAGTAGCGGCACTGGTACTGAATGAGAGTGGTTACCGGAATGTGGTAGTGGATGGTTGTGGTAGTGAGAGTGGTTGTTGTATGTGATAGTGGTAGTGGTAGTGAGGGTGGTTGCTGTATGTGATAGTGGTAGTGGTAGTAGTGAGAGTGATTGCTGTATGTGGTAGTGGTGGTACGAGATATAGTTGTGGTAGTGGTGGTGGTAGTAGTGTTAGTGGTAGTGATAGTAGTGGTAGTGATAGTAGTAGTAGTAGTTGCTTGTAGTGGTAGTAGTATTAGTGGTAGTGGTTGCCGGTAGGTGGTATGTGGTAGTGGTAGTTATGGTACGAGAGATAGTTGTGGTACCGGTTCTGTGTCTATTTTAAGCCCCAGTGGTATTACCTGGGGTGGTTGTGGATATTGTTTAACACATGTGGTGAAATTAACCCTTTCAGCACCATGATGAATTTATTACTGCCAAACACTAGGCGATTTTATTGTATTTGTTCCAGGAAACACGTCAAAGGTTTCAGATTATCATTATTATTATAAATATTATTATAATTTATATTTGTTATTATTATTATATATATATATACACAGTATAAGTTTGTTCCCTAGACCTCCATCAAGCTTAAAACAAATATAAGACAAATACACCCAAGACACCCCCCCCCCCCCCCTCTCCGACATAAATTTGTGAATTTACAGGTAATCCTAAATTGCAGGCTTGCTATCACTCGCCAGGAATATAATTAGACACCTAAATGGCAAGAAAGGTCTTCAAATTGACAAATAAATAGGGTGAACGTATTAAAATGTGAAAATCAACGGGGCTAAACATGAGGGAAAAGATGGTTCAGAAAATTCCTTAATGGAACTTAACCTACTTCAATTTAAGGGGGAAGGGTTTATTTATTGGCGGAGATGTTTATATATATATTGGCGGAGATGTTTATATATTTATTGGTGGAGATGTTTATAGATTTATTGGAGATGTTTATATATTTATTGGTAGAGATGTTTATATATTTATTGGTAGAGATGTTTATATATTTATTGGCGGAGATGTTTATATTATTTATTGGCGGAGATGTTTATATATTTATTGGTGGAGATGTTTATATATTTATTGGTGGAGATGTTTATATATTTATTGGTGGAGATGTTTATATATTATTGTGGAGATGTTTATATATTTATTGGCGGAGATGTTTATATTATTTATTGGCGGAGATGTTTATATATTTATTGGTGGAGATGTTTATATATTTATTGGTGGAGATGTTTATATATTTATTGGCGGAGATGTTTATATATTTATTGGTGGAGATGTTTATATATTTATTGGCGGAGATGTTTATATTATTTATTGGCGGAGATGTTTATATATTTATTGGTGGAGATGTTTATATATTTATTGGTGGAGATGTTTATATATTTATTGGCGGAGATGTTTATATATTTATTGGTGGAGATGTTTATATATTTATTGGCGGAGATGTTTATATATTTATTGGCGGAGATGTTTATATATTTATTGGCGGAGATGTTTATATATTTATTGGCGGAGATGTTTATATATTTATTGGCGGAGATGTTTTATTTTTATTGGCGGAGATGTTTATATATTTATTGGCGGAGATGTTTATATATTTATTGGCGGAGATGTTTATATATTTATTGGCGGAGATGTTTATATATTTATTGGCGGAGATGTTTATATATTTATTGGCGGAGATGTTTATATATTTATTGGCGGAGATGTTTATATATTTATTGGCGGAGATGTTTATATATTTATTGGCGGAGATGTTTATATATTTATTGGCGGAGATGTTTATATATTTATTGGCGGAGATGTTTATATATTTATTGGCGGAGATGTTTATTATTTATTGGCGGAGATGTTTATATATTTATTGGCGGAGATGTTTATATATTTATTGGCGGAGATGTTTATATATTTATTGGCGGAGATGTTTATATATTTATTGGCGGAGATGTTTATATATTTATTTATATTATTTATTTTAACTTTTTTATAGTTTCCTCCCTAGAACGAAGGCCGATTCCTCCTAATCGACACCTAAATGGTACGAAAGGTCAAAGGTCGTAATATTGCCAAATAAATGGGGTGAAAGGTCTAAATATCGCCAAACAAATAAAACGTCATGAAATCTGAAAACTAATGGGGCTAAACATGAGGGGAAAAGGGGACCATAAAAACGGCCAATCTCCCCTTAATCTTGAAAGGGTTAAGGCTCCTGTTGACCCCTAAAATAATGTACACATTTATCTGGAAGAGGGGTCATGGGGGTAAATATTGAAGCTTGAAGGAGGTCTAGGACAAAACATGCCCCTTAAATTCCTGGAAGCAGTAAACAAGCTCTCCAGGACTGACGTTGGTATATGTTGATGGCAAATATATTAACCCTTTCTGTACCGGCGACGTCTTCTATATTTAATTCTGGCTACTGTCACCTTAATAAAAAAAAAATAAAATAAATAAAAAAAAAAAATAGGCGATTGTATTAAGTTTTAAAAAGGTTTCCAGCAATTAACAGACTTCAAACTATCTCCCTTAACTCTTTTACTACCACAGATCCTTCTTAAACTGCACAAAATAGCCTAAATATAGCTAGAATAAAATGAAAAAGACGTCGTCGGTACAACAGGGGTTAAGGGGGAATGGGTGTATTTATTGGCTCATTTATGTATCTTTTTATGTGCTTTTAGTTTCCTCCATTAAGCTTAAAATTACCCCCCCGGCCCCCCCCCCCCCCCCCCCAAGACCCTCCGTCAAGATAAATTTGTATTTTTAAATTGAAAAATGGCCGGTTCCTCTTAAATTACAGGGTCGCTATCGCTTGCCAGGAAAAAACCCCGACACCTAATTGACACGAAAAGTCTTAATATTAACAACAAAAATGAGGCGAAAGGTCTTAAAACCGCCAAACTAATGGGGTTAAACATGAGGAAGAAGAGGGACCATTAAAACTGCCCATCTCACCTTAAGCCTCCAGTAGATTAGCTAATATATTGAGTTAGTCCCCCACATCATCATCAACAACAACAACACTGGGAAACAACAACAAAAACAACATGCTGGCTAGGATAAACCAGGAAGGACTACTACTTATAGACTTTTTGTTTTAAAGGAGACAAAAGGCAATGTTGACTGTAACAAGCGCCCCCCCAAAAAAAAAATAAAAAATAAAAAATAATGTATATATATATATATATATATATATATATAGTGAGTTAGTTCACCGTCATCAACAACACTGGCAACAACATGCTGGCTAGGATAAACCAGGAACATCATGAAGGTCTACTAGTCCTACACGGTTTTGAAGGAGACGAGAGGCAATACTACTCGTAACAAGCGTTCTCCTTACACCTCCAAATATGTTTTTTGGTTTTGCTAATATTAGATATCATTATAGTCCCCGGAAAAGCCACCCTAGTCAATATTACGAAAACAAAATATCAATAGCCATTCACAAGGCATGAATAATCTCTTAAATAATAAAATACAGTTACAGTACCATGAAGAGAGAGAGCAAGGCCTTGGTGGGTTCCCATTTACATCCAAAATTAATACTTTGCGAAAAACAAAAAAATAACTCGTGACTGGTATAGCTGGTATTGCTAGTGTTGCTGTTACTGAAACTGGAGGCATGAAAGGTCACCGTGGTGGAGTTGAGGAATACAAAGACAAAACAAAATAATGTAGCCTACACTCTCACAAATTATAGGCTATGTGTAAGGAGATAAAAGGCAAAGTTGTTAGTGACATATTAATTAACATCGCTCTTAACACCAATAACTTACACGCTCTATCCATTACACCATCAACACAGTTAAAGGTACAGCACATGACCACGTTTAAGGGCAGATCTCCACGTGAGGGATTTTTTTCTTGACCCCTTTCTCCCTCATGTTTAGCCCCATTGTTTTTGATATTATAACACGTTTGCCCCATTAGTTTAGCGATTTTAAGAACTTTCACCCCATATTAAGACCTTTCTTGCAATTCAGGTGTCTATTTTATCCTGGCGAGCGATAGCGAGCCTGTAATTTAAGAGGAACCGGCCTTCGGCCGGGACATTTTTCTACCGAAAAATGTACAAATTTATCTTGAAAGGGACTCGAGGGGGTGTAATTTTAAGGTTGATGGAGGTCTAGGGAACAAACTAAATACCTCCCCTTAATATCCATTTATACATTACAGGAAACTAATATAATCATGTATTAGACCCAACTGCATATATATATAACGTTGGTGTCTGCATTAGTGTGTGTGTGTGTGTGTGTGTGTGTGATCTACCCCCCCTTCCCCCCACAATTAACAACACAGAACTGAAGGAGTGGCAGCGCTTATCCCACGGGCATACAGTACACTCTTGAACCCTGGGACCTTACTATATGGGGGTTGGTTGGGTTGCTATGGCCATTTTACAACCAATTAACCCTTTCAAGAGCCGAGTACGCATTTCTTTTCTGTTTTCTGGCTATTATTAGACGATTTCCTTCAGATTAGGAAGTGTATATTTGCGTCAGAACGTTAATTGAGTCTTTACCCATATAATTCCAACAGATCCTTTATATATATATATATATATATATATATATATATATATATATATATATATATATATATATATAGGTATAGAAAAGGAGCACACAACTAAACATAAACTAAACAAAAAACCCGCCGGGAATGAAGGAGTGGTAGTTTTTTATCAGCCCTGGCCGATCTTGACCCGGGGACCTACAGGGGCAGGGACGTTGGATTGTTTGGGGTACACTGGTAGATATGGGAGAGGGGTAACCTGACCAGGATTCGAACCCACTCACTCCAGGTATATTTGGGAGAGTCTACATTATCACTAGATACTGGTAGATATCTATACAGGTAGTCTATTTTACTTGTATTAATATTTTTATTTTATTATTATTTTATTATTATTTACATGGTGAGAGAGGCCACTCGGCATTCTCCAGACTCCCATTTTCTTATGTTCTTATGTTCATATTTTTCTCCCCCGCTGAGGGTATATTGAATCCCTTTGTTGTTGATTTCTCGATAGTTGCCGGACAATTATGAAGCCATTACATCTCTGTATCCTAAAAAATTACAAGTTTTCATAACTGGCAATATATTTCACTACACTATCTTCATAATAGCAGAGTAAATACGGAGAGGCCATGGCAGTTTACCGCCAGCTGGAAATAAACAGACTATAGTTAATCTAGGCTTACCTTTCTTTCTATCTATCTATCTATCGATAGATAGAAATAGATATATATATATATATATATATAGATATATATATATAGATATATAGATATAGATATATATAGTTATATATAGTACAGTATATCGATCGATCATTTTATGAATGTGATCAACCTATGTATCTACTTAGGCCTACTAACACTATAATTATATATATTTATTTATCTACCTACCTCCTTATCTACTTACCCACCCCCTTATCTACTTACCTACTTACCCACCCCCTTATCTACTTAACTACTTACCCACCCACCCAACCCCTTATCTACTTACCTACTTACCCACCCACCCACCCCCTTATCTACTTAACTACTTACCCACCCACCCACCTACCTACCTACCTACCTATCTCCCAACCTAAAAGAAATATATGTGTGTAATGGAGAACAATTATAGCTGTGTCCAAATTATGTCCAAAATAACTCACAATACGCGCGTAGCTGCGCGTAGCTGCGCGTAGCTGCGCGTAGCTGCGCGTAGCTGTGAACACGACAAAATACCTATTGTAAATATTTGTACACGTTTCCCTCAATACCTTCACGGTGTTATAACGTGTGTATAGCCCCTGTGTGTCAGAAGGGTATGTGTTCCCAGCACAGCACACCTTCCCGACACACCTGTTTATTCAACTCTAAACATCGGCTGACCCAAAACACACACTTCTATTTTGAGATGGTTATATGAGTGACAGCAAAAGGGATGGGTATATTGATAGACAGACAGACAGACACAGAGAGAGAGAGAGAGAGAGAGAGAGAGAGAGAGAGAGAGAGAGAGAGAGAGAGAGAGAGAGAGAGAGAGAGAGAGAGAGAGAGAGAGAGAGATAATCTAATTCATCTACCGTTTTGTTATACAGATACAATACCCATCTACCTATCAATCTATCTATGTAATCTCTCTATCTATCTATCAACCTACCTACCTATTAATCTCTCTATCTATCTACATCTATTTATCTATCCCTGCCCTCCCCCCCCCCCTCTTTACCCAACCCTAACCTCCCCTGCCCCAAATCTGACCTTTCTATTTTAAGATCAGTGAAAACGTGTTTATAAATAGAAAAGTAGGAGTTCCACATTTTCCTTCCATTTTCTGTCTACTCTATCTATCTATCTATCTATCTATCAACTGTTTGTCTGTCTATCCACTTACTGTATATGTTCGTTTATTTATCTGTTTATATATCTATCCGTCTATTTATCTATCTATCTATCTATCTGTCAATATATCTGCCAATAAATCTACATTTCTTATATATCTATCTATATACCCCCCCCCTCTGTCTCTCTCTCTCTCAAGTAGACCAACACTTTTGAACATTAACCTCGATAACTCACAAATGACTAGAGTAATCGAGCTAATATTTCTACCATTTGGGAAGCGTCGGCCAGGGAGGTGGTGTGGCAATGTACGGCCCATTTGCTCTAGCCCTCTTTGAGTGACAGAAGTTAGGATTCACGATGTCTGGGCTGCCTATTTGGAACAGGATATAGCCAGGTGTTCGCTAAGGGGGGGGGGGTGTTTTTCTGGCTCCCCTTCTTCCTTATGTTTAGCCCCGTTAGAGTTCAGATTTGTAAACGTTCGTCCCATTAGTTTGGTGATTCTAAAACCTTTCACTCCATTTCTTTGTCAATATTAAGATCATTCGTACAATTTATCAGGTATGTTTTTTTGTTTTAAAGCTTGATGGAGGTCTAGGGAGGAAGCTAAACAATAATAAAACGATAACAAAATAAGCAACAAAATACGCCCATTCCCCCTTAACCACTCCCAGGTGTTCGTTAATCACTATCAGGTGTTCATTAACCACTTCAGCACCATGACGCCTATGATTCTGGCTAAAGTTATATTATCGTATGCAGTTTAAGAAGGACCTAGGTTACTAAGAGGGTTTATCGATATCGTATTTACACATCTGAGTCGCATAGGTAGATTACAAATTAAAGATGATCGTCTAATGGTAACCAGATTATGATGAAAATTAAGTCATGGTGGTGAAGGATTTAATCGCTCCCAGGTGTTCATTAATCACTCCCAGGTATTCTTAATCAGTCATAAGTGTTCGTCAATCGCTCACAAGTGTTCATTAATCACTACATACCAGGTGATCCATTACCCAATCAAGCCTTTAATTCGCTGTCCTTGATTCATCCATTCTATTTTAAGTTTGAGACAAAGATTAAACGTATGGCACAAACACACACACACTCTCTCTCTCTATCTCCCAATACATACATCTACCTACCGATCTACCAACCTTCGACTGCCAATGACCCAAATCCAACCCTTTCTATTTTAAGCCCTTCTCAGACAATGGGCTTTCTCATTTGGCGCTACCCTATAACGCACCTTTCTCATTTGGCGCTACCCTATAACGCACCTTTCTCATTTGGCGCTACCCTATAACGCACCTTTCCCATTTGGCGCTACCCTATAACGCACCTTTCCCATTTGGCGCTACCCTATAACGCACCTTTATCATTTGGCGCTACCCTATAACGCACCTTTCTCATTTGGCGCTACCCTATAACGCACCTTTCTCATTTGGCGCTACCCTATAACGCACCTTTCCCATTTGGCGCTACCCTATAACGCACCTTTCCCATTTGGCGCTACCCTATAACGCACCTTTCTCATTTGGCGCTACCCTATAACGCACCTTTCTCATTTGGCGCTACCCTATAACGCACCTTTCTCATTTGGCGCTACCCTATAACGCACCTTTCTCATTTGGCGCTACCCTATAACGCACCTTTCTCATTTGGCGCTACCCTATAACGCACCTTTCTCATTTGGCGCTACCCTATAACGCACCTTTCTCATTTGGCGCTACCCTATAACGCACCTTTCTCATTTGGCGCTACCCTATAACGCACCTTTCTCATTTGGCGCTACCCTATAACGCACCTTTCTCATTTGGCGCTACCCTATAACGCACCTTTCTCATTTGGCGCTACCCTATAACGCACCTTTCTCATTTGGCGCTACCCTATAACGCACCTTTCTCATTTGGCGCTACCCTATAACGCACCTTTCTCATTTGGCGCTACCCTATAACGCACCTTTCTCATTTGGCGCTACCCTATAACGCACCTTTCTCATTTGGCGCTACCCTATAACGCACCTTTATCATTTGGCGCTACCCTATAACGCACCTTTCTCATTTGGCGCTACCCTATAACGCACCTTTCTCATTTGGCGCTACCCTATAACGCACCTTTATCATTTGGCGCTACCCTATAACGCACCTTTATCATTTGGCGCTACCCTATAACGCACCTTTCCCATTTGGCGCTACCCTATAACGCACCTTTCTCATTTGGCGCTACCCTATAACGCACCTTTCCCATTTGGCGCTACCCTATAACGCACCTTTCCCATTTGGCGCTACCCTATAACGCACCTTTCCCATTTGGCGCTACCCTATAACGCACCTTTCCCATTTGGCGCTACCCTATAACGCACCTTTCCCATTTGGCGCTACCCTATAACGCACCTTTCCCATTTGGCGCTACCCTATAACGCACCTTTCCCATTTGGCGCTACCCTATAACGCACCTTTCCCATTTGGCGCTACCCTATAACGCACCTTTCCCATTTGGCGCTACCCTATAACGCACCTTTCCCATTTGGCGCTACCCTATAACGCACCTTTCCCATTTGGCGCTACCCTATAACGCACCTTTCCCATTTGGCGCTACCCTATAACGCACCTTTCCCATTTGGCGCTACCCTATAACGCACCTTTCCCATTTGGCGCTACCCTATAACGCACCTTTCCCATTTGGCGCTACCCTATAACGCACCTTTCCCATTTGGCGCTACCCTATAACGCACCTTTCCCATTTGGCGCTACCCTATAACGCACCTTTCCCATTTGGCGCTACCCTATAACGCACCTTTCCCATTTGGCGCTACCCTATAACGCACCTTTCCCATTTGGCGCTACCCTATAACGCACCTTTCCCATTTGGCGCTACCCTATAACGCACCCTACCCTATAACGCACCTTTCTCATTTGGCGCTACCCTATAACGCACCTTTCCCATTTGGCGCTACCCTATAACGCACCTTTCTCATTTGGCGCTACCCTATAACGCACCTTTCCCATTTGGCGCTACCCTATAACGCACCTTTCTCATTTGGCGCTACCCTATAACGCACCTTTCCCATTTGGCGCTACCCTATAACGCACCTTTCTCATTTGGCGCTACCCTATAACGCACCTTTCCCATTTGGCGCTACCCTATAACGCACCTTTATCATTTGGCGCTACCCTATAACGCACCTTTCCCATTTGGCGCTACCCTATAACGCACCTTTCTCATTTGGCGCTACCCTATAACGCACCTTTCCCATTTGGCGCTACCCTATAACGCACCTTTCTCATTTGGCGCTACCCTATAACGCACCTTTCCCATTTGGCGCTACCCTATAACGCACCTTTCTCATTTGGCGCTACCCTATAACGCACCTTTCCCATTTGGCGCTACCCTATAACGCACCTTTATCATTTGGCGCTACCCTATAACGCACCTTTCCCATTTGGCGCTACCCTATAACGCACCTTTCTCTTATTATTCTATCTTACTCTTCTCTTCCTTTTCTGGGTTTCCTTCTTACACCTCTCTCTCTCTCTCTCTCTCTAGCCCTTTTTGAGTGACAGAAGTTAGGATTCACGATGGCTGGGCTACCTATTTGGAACAGGGTATAGCCAGGTGTTCGCTAAGAGGGGAAAGGTTGTTTTTCTGGCTCCCCTTCATCTTTGCTATCCTTTCCTTCCACTTTCTCTTAGGGTTGCTATCTCTATTAGGATTAAGTCCTGCTCACCTCGCAGGGATCGTAAGATCTGTGTGGCCAGTGTATCTATGTAAATATATGTAAAATCTCTCTCTCACTCTCTCGAAGGAATATGGGAAGGGACATAAATAATTTAGAGAGCGGGATCACACACAATTAGAGAGAGAGAGAGAGAGAGAGAGAGAGAGAGAGAGAGAGAGAGAGAGAGAGAGAGAGAGAGAGAGAGAGAGAGAGAGAGAGAGAGAGACAGAGAGAGAGAGAGAGAAAGAGAGAGAGAGAGAAAGAGAGAGAGAGAGAGAGAGAGAGAGAGAGAGAGAGAGAGAGAGACAGAGAGAGAGAGAGAGAGAGAGAGAGAGAGAGAGAGAGAGAGAGAGAGAGAGAGCACAGGAGGGAGGGGAACACAAACAATTAAGAGGGGGCGGGGTCAGAAACGTATCAGCATTTCTTGGAAAATAACAATTGGGCAAACGAGCCAACCATTCCTTTAGCTGGCGAATAGAACACCTGGGGCGAAAGGACTTAAAATCGTCACCAGAGTAATGGGGCGAACGTCTAATAATTTCAAAACTAATGGGGCTAAGCATGAAGGCGAAGGGGGGCCCAGAAAATATGTCCCCTCAACTTAAACCAGACCACAATCAAACCCGTAAACTAAATAACACAACCACACCTTAACCCTATCTGTTCCGAAGTCTGGTGGGTTATTAGGATGATGCACAGTATTGTTTAATTATTATCGAGGATTTCGATTGCTGCAGCCATTATCGAGCCATGTATTGTAGTTTGTTTCCTAGGCTAATAAAAACGCCTTACCAGATTTCCTTCAAGGGTTGGGAGAAAAAAAAAAAAAAAAAAAAAAAAAAAATCCCCTTCAAGCTAAATTAATATATTTGTACAATCGGATGAAGGCGGATTTCTTACAGGCTCGCTATCGCTCGCGCAGAAACAAATGGACACCTTAAATGGGGTGAAGCATATTATTTACGCAAAACGAATGGAGTACGACTCAGAAATAGGGGAATCCCAAAAAGCCCCCCCCCCCCCCCCCTCCCACACGATACCTTGTACGATAGAGGATTAAAGTACACAAATGCACGTATTTGCCCATAAATAAAAACAAACTTAAGATCGTCTGGCTGTAACCCAAGAAGCCCTCTATAATAAGTGAAAGGTAGCTAGGGTCACTGAGAACAAGTTGGAGAAGGTTGTGGTGGTGGTGGTGGTGGAATGGGTTGGCTACTACAGTCCGTTCATTGGAAGTAGACCAAAACTCTTCTATGTTCATTAAAAGTAGACCAAAACTCTTCTATGTTCATTAAAAGTAGACCAAAACTCTTCAAATCATTGCTAACAAACACACCTAGATCTTTCTCGCAGTCTGAATTTTCTAATTCTAAATTAGCTAGTTTATATTTAACATTTGTTTGCATCTTCCCTATCTTTAATACCTTGCATTTGTCAATGTTAAACTTCATCTGCCAATTTACTGACCATTCATGTAAGATACCTTACATGAATGGTCAGTAAATTGGCAGATGAAGTTTAACATTGACAAATGCAAGGTATTAAAGATAGGGAAGATGCAAACAAATGTTAAATATAAACTAGCTAATTTAGAATTAGAAAATTCAGACTGCGAGAAAGATCTAGGTGTGTTTGTTAGCAATGATTTGAAGCCTAGAAAACAGTGTATAAGCGTTCGTAATAAGGCAAACAGGATTCTCGGGTTCATCTCTAGGAGTGTGAGTAACAGAACTGCTGATGTTATCTTAAAACTTTACTTGTCATTAGTGAGACCCCATATGGATTATGCTGTCCAATTTGGTGTCCTTATTACAGAATGGACATAGATTCATTGGAGAGAGTACAGCGTAGAATGACAAAAATGATCCATAATATTATTTTTATTAATCTCACCACCACACCCCCAATGAAATTAATTAAAGTATATGATCCACCGGGATTCGAACCCGGGTTATCACACACATATTTTTGCCACCTTAACCATTACACCACCAGGACGGTTAAAGGTTTATGCACACGCCTACGACTTATTATCCATTCTCGAATACTGGATATTAATCTAATCATGTTCATATTCCCAACCGCACTATGGTAGCCTACTGTTTAAGTGAGAGGAAATCTTTCGTATGAAGAAAGGTTGAAGAAATTAGGTTTACATTCGTTAGAGAGACGCAGAGTTAGAGGGGATATGATAGAGGTGTTCAAGTGGGTTAGTGGGATTAACAAAGGGGACATGGCAAATGTACTAAAGCTCAGTGATAGCGAAAGAACTCGTACCAATGGTTTCAAATTAGATAAATTTCGTTTCAGAAAAGATATAGGCAAGTATTGGTTTGGTAACAGAGTTGTAGACGGGTGGAATGGACTACCAAGTGCTATAGTGGGATCTAAAACTGTAGGGAGCTTTAAGATAAAATTGGATAAGCATATGGACGAGAAGGGTTGGGTGTGAAGGGGGATCAGCCGGGTTGGGCCAATCAGCGCTCTGCAGACCTCCATAATCCTGCGTTAATCTCTAACCGTTTTGGTAAGATGATCCTCAGGGTATTAGAGTGTGAAGCCTATAATTGGGCTTTGTAATGAATTGGGGTTGTGTGGGACAGGGATCTGCCTTGCTTAGGCCAATCGGCTTTCTGCAGACTCCCATTTTCTTATGTTCTTATGTTATGTTATGTTCATTAAAAGTAAGCCAAAACTCTTCTATGTTCATTAAAAGTAGACCAAAACTCTTCTATGTTCATTAAAAGTAGACCAAAACTCTTCTATGCTCATTAAAAGTAGACCAAAACTCTTCTATGTTCATTAAAAGTAGGCCAAAACTCTTCTATGTTCATTAAAAGTAGACCAAAACTCTTCTATGTTCATTAAAAGTAGACCAAAACTCTTCTATGTTCATTAAAAGTAGACCAAAACTCTTCTATGTTCATTAAAAGTAGGCCAAAACTCTTCTATGTTCATTAAAAGTAGACCAAAACTCTTCTATGTTCATTAAAAGTAGACCAAAACTCTTCTATGTTCATTAAAAGTAAGCCAAAACTCTTCTATGTTCATTAAAAGTAGACCAAAACTCTTCTATGTTCATTAAAAGTAGGCCAAAACTCTTCTATGTTCATTAAAAGTAGACCAAAACTCTTCTATGTTCATTAAAAGTAGACCAAAACTCTTCTATGTTCATTAAAAGTAGGCCAAAACTCTTCTATGTTCATTAAAAGTAAGCCAAAACTCTTCTATGTTCATTAAAAGTAGACCAAAACTCTTCTATGTTCATTAAAAGTAGTGGCCAAAACTCTTCTATGTTCATTAAAAGTAGACCAAAACTCTTCTATGTTCATTAAAAGTAGACCAAAACTCTTCTGTTAATTAAAAGTAGACCAAAACTCTTCTATGTTCATTAAAAGTAAGCCAAAACTCTTCTATGTTCATTAAAAGTAGACCAAAACTCTTCTATGTTCATTAAAAGTAGACCAAAACTCTTCTATGTTCATTAAAAGTAGACCAAAACTCTTCTATGTTCATTAAAAGTAGACCAAAACTCTTCTATGTTCATTAAAAGTAGACCAAAACTCTTCTATGTTCATTAAAAGTAGACCAAAACTCTTCTATGTTCATTAAAAGTAGACCAAAAACTCTTCTATGTTCATTAAAAGTAGACCAAAACTCTTCTATGTTCATTAAAAGTAGACCAAAACTCTTCTATGTTCATTAAAAGTAGACCAAAACTCTTCTATGTTCATTAAAAGTAGACCAACACACCTCTGTAACTAGTCTGTTTATTATAAGTTAAACAATAAGAAGAAGAATAAAATAATAATGCTATAACTCTTGGCGGTCACACGGTAAATATTTACCAAAACTCTTATTGGTAAACATTTACCTGTGACAGCCAAGAGTTTTACCATTTATTATTTTAATCATATTTAGTTATCATGTTTTCCTTGATATACAGTGTGGTTTTATAGCAAGGATAGCAGGAAATGAGTATTCACCTATTATCCAACAATGTATTGGCTAAACAGGACCCCCCCCCCCCCACCCCCCTCCTAGTGGGGAGGGGCTATGAAGATCAGGGAAAATGGTGGGCTAAAGAGGATATAAAGGTAAAAATATGGTCTATGTTGCAATAAACAAGCTTGCCCCCCCCCCCCCCCAAGACTTATTGACATGCTAATATATTTTAACAGTAGGGGGCAAAAACTCCCTTATAATACATTTCCGACAGTACAGACACATGTGTGTGTGTGTATTTACCTAATTGTATTTACCTAATTGTAGGTAAATACAATTAGGTAAATACACACGTGCGTGCGTGTGCCTGTGAAGGGAACCAGAACTACACGATAAAGACAAGTTATTATAATCTAGATAACCTTTGGACTCCACTGGGTCACCAGGAGCCTTAACCCTTTCAACATTAACACACATTCTGGCTAGCATTAGATGATTATATTCAATTTATGAATGATCTGTGGGAATTATAAGGGTAAAGACTGCTATCATTAGACACAATCTCTGTATGGATGAAAGGTGGGAAAAGTAGCACAGGTCATAAAGGTTGTGGAAGATGACATACACATTGACATATACAGTACTCTTTCTCTCTCTCTTTCTCTCTGTATATGGATGAGAGGAGGTGGAAAGGTGGCTCAGGTAATGAGGGTTGTGGGGTCGAATCACCACCACTACCACCGTCACGCATGGCCTCTTTCCTGACAAACGCACCACTCTCACTTTCATACACACACCCATATACTCACTCTTTCTCTCTCTCTCTCTCTTTTACACACACACACATATACACACACACACACACACAGGTAGGGTTTGTAGATTGAGTTATCATCGGCACACTTGGCCTCTTTCATAACACACATAACACACACACACACACACACACACACATACATACTCACACACACACACACACACACAGGTAGGGGTTGTGAGTCGAGTTACCACCAGCACACTTGACTTCTTTTATAACACACACTCACACACATATACACACACAGGTAGGGGTTGTGAGGTCGAGTTACCACCAGCACATTTGGCCTCTTTTATAACATACACACACACAGGTAGGGGTTGTGAGGTCGAGTTACCACCAGCACATTTGACTTATTTTATAACATACACACACACACATATACACACACAGGTAGGGGTTGTGAGGTCGAGTTACCACCAGCACATTTGGCCTCTTTTATAACACACACACACACATATACACACACAGGTAGGGGTTGTGAGGTCGAGTTACCACCAGCACATTTGGCCTCTTTTATAACATACACACACACACATATACACACACAGGTAGGGGTTGTGAGGTCGAGTTACCACCAGCACATTTGGCCTCTTTTATAACACACACACACACACATTCTAATTTACATCAACGACATAGATGAGGGTCTCACCTGTACAATCTCAAAATTTGCTGACGATACAAAAATTGCAAATAGCGTACTCTCAAAAGAACAAGTTGACGATATGCAACACAATCTAGATAAATTGTCATGTTGGGCCCAAATTTGGCAAATGAGTTTCAATGCGGATAAATGTAAAGTACTACATATCGGATACCTAAATGAGAAAGCAAACTATTCGATGAATGGCACTCAGCTTAAGAATGTAAACAGAGAAACCGATCTGGGAGTAACAATATCGAGTAACCTAAAACCGAGTCAACAATGTTCAGAAGTTGTTAAGAAGGCAAACAAAATAATTGGCTTTATAGGCAGGTCATTTGAGCATAAATCCAAAGAAGTTATCCTAACCCTTTACAATTCATTAGTCCGCCCTCTTCTGGAATACTGCGTTCAATCCTGGTGCCCTTATTACCAAAAGATATAAACAAGCTAGAACGAGTTCAACGTAGAGTTACCAAAATGATACCTAGCCTAAAGAACAAACCATACGAAGAGCGTCTTAGAGAATTAAATCTATTTCCTTTAACCCAGCGCAGATTAAGAGGTGACTTAATTCAAGTGTTCAAAATCATCAAAGGCATCGACAATATGAACTGTAGTAAGTACTTCACTATCGACCAATCTAATTACACGCGGGGAAACGGTTGCAAAATTATTGGTAAATCTTTTAACTCACACGAATCTAAGAATTTCTTCTTCAATCGAGTTGTCAACTTGTGGAATGGGCTTCCCCGAAACGTTATAGACTGCATCACCGTTGATTCATTTAAACTCCGCCTAGACAAATATCTCGCATCAAACCCGCGACTGACTGCGTTTGTAAATGAATAACTTTATTTTATCCCCCCCTCAGTTACTAACCCATCTGTCCCCTACTAACTTCCTAATCCTGCCACGGACATTAGTTCCAGGGCAGTAATTCCCTTTCCAATGTTCCCTTACCCACTCTAAACCACTGTTTGGACACTTGATCCTCAGTGTTTTGGAGGACAAGCAACCTAGAAGGGTCACTAGATCTGTTGTTGCTTGATTTCCTTTGTACTCCTTTGTACTTATATACACACACAGGTAGGGGTTGTGAGGTTGAGTTACCACCAGCACATTTGACTTCTTTTATAACATACACACACAGCACTCTCACTTTCGCTACCTCGCTATTAGGTTACCGTCGCAGCAAGGTACTCTGTATAACCAAGCTACCATTTATGACCTCTACATCGTCCTCTACCAAGACACCCTATATTACCCTCTACAGTTTGATGCCCCGGGGATTATATTAGGACTATACTCTGTTTCTCTTCAACTGACGATATATTCAATCCCTTATGCATATGTATGCATAATACATACATACATACATACATAACATTTTAAGACTGAGTGTTCCACACATACGTGCAGTTTCAGTCTCTTGTCCTAATCAAGATATACAGTACTGTATATCTTGGTCCTAATGGCGGCGCTCCAGGCAACCCTGGTAAAGGCCGTGTCTCGCACAGTACGGCCGCTTGACAGCTGCCGACAGAGGAATTGCACTTTTTCGCCGATTGTAATCGAATCACTGGATCACTGCACGATCCTCGCAGGCACACGATTGCTGTACAACAAACCCTCGACAGTCACTCAACACACACACGTTATACACGTCGGCAACACGACCGTTGTAGAATAAATCGCTGACCGGCGACGCTACTCACTCGGCTATCACACGTTCGTCATACATTTAAAGTACGTTAAGAGCACGATAATGCCGCCTTTTGGTTGACAACCATACGTTTACAGCACTACAGACGCACATACGTTGAACGATAAATACCACCGTTGTAGGCCGCACACGATATTGACACGGCAAAGGAACCGCCATATATATATATATATATATATATATATATATATATATATATATATATATTTATAAATAACACCCCGTTCTTAACATTAATCATCAATTACAAACCCCAATATACTTGAATAAAACTATAATAATAATACGCTGTAGTTAAGTAGTCGATAGGTGAATGTATACCTATATCATTACACGATCTGGTATACACTGACTTTGATGCAGTATATCATTAGTTTACAAGTGGATGTATTTTAGTAAACTTGTAGATGTTTATGTTAACTATAGGCTACACACACACACGCACGCAGAGAGAGAGAGAGAGAGAGAGTGAGAGTGAGTGAGTGAGAGAACTACTCGCAGACATACAATACAGTATATAGACTAAAATAATACACACACACACACACAATATATATAAACTAAATAATACACAACCAACCACGCAAACGCACACACACACACAATATACAGTATATATATAAACTAAATAATACACAACCAAACACGCAAACGTACACGCACACAATATATATATATATATATATATAAACTAAATAATACACAACCAAACACGGAAACGCACACACACACACACGCACACAAACACACACACACACAAATATATAAACTAAATAATACACAACCAAACACGGAAACGCACACACACACACGAACTACTCACACACATATAATATATAGACTAAAATCAAACACAATCAACCATCGATCAGAGGATGACAATGAAGATATCCCAGGATTCACATACGCTCGTTGCACAACATATACACGGGCGTCACACGATAAAATTTGACGGGTTTTTAACCGTTTTTTCTGCCGATTATCGGCCAGAATTTAGTGCAGCCACTATTTTTTGGCCGATCACCGCCGACCATTTCCGCGCCACTCGACCACCCCTCGCCTACCACGATACGAGGCGATCTTTTTACACGATCACAGACGATGTCAGACGATCCCGGAAAAATTCAAATATTTTGAAAAGATCGGCTGTGGTCGGCGGCTAACGTACTGTGTGAGACGCGGCCTTAAGGGCTGCCCCACTTGTCAAGTTCTTGGATTTGAGATCGGCACGTATAGTCCGATCCCAGGTCTCCCTCGGTCCACCCCTTATTGGTGCAGCTCCCTCCACAATCACAGACCTGCATTTTTTCACCCAATTTCGTTCCTCCATTCTCTCCACATGTCCATACCATCCCAGTCTACTTGTACGCATCATCTCGCTAATACTCTTTATACCTAAACGTCTCCTCAGCTCAATATTTGTTATTCTATCCTGTAGCCTGGCCGCACTCATCCATCTCACCATTCTCATCTCATTACGCTCCATTCTGTTGACATCCTCTACTTTAACGTCCCATGTTTCTGAGGCATTGTCATTGCACTTCTAACACATGAGGCATACACCTTTCCCTTCAGGGGCAGAGGCATTCTTTTCATGGTCAGGATTGGCATCAGTTCTCTGAACTTCCCCCAGCCACACCTAATTCTAGCAACAGTGGCAGTGGGAAAATGGGAAACTTCTATGTCTCTGCATCATACTATGGCCAAGTTTATATAATTAGCACCATATTTCACTATAAATCTTCCAAATAACTGAGAAATTTTTAAGGGAACTTGGAAATTTGTTCGCCAGTTGAAAAGAAGCAAGCTATAGGTACTCTCTTTAACCAGTCACTCAGTAGCCAGCCCTTACTCCCACAGGGGGTAGGGAGGATCAGCAAGACACACTAGAAAGGAAAAAGGTGACAAGTGAACACGTAACAGTTCACCCACAAAAAGCACGCACACAAGCACTCTCTTCAACCAAGTTACCTTAAATTACCTGCATCTATCCACTCAGCCATCAAGTCACCTGCGTCCAAATTATTACAAGTTGGCGGTACTTTCTACAACTAAGCCACCTTATTTAAATTACATGTATACCCCTCGTCGAAATGATTGCAAGTTGGCGGTACTTTGTTCAACCAAGCTTCCCTAAAAAAACTCTACCCCGCGTCCAAAAAGTGGTAGACTATTCTGTTCAACTAAGGTACACTAAATGACCTCTACCACAACCCTCTACATACCCCACGTCCAAACAGTGGTAAGTTAGCGGTACTCTGTTCATCCAAGCTACTGTAAATTACCTCTACACCACGTCCAAATGATTGCAAGTTGGCGGTACTCTGTTCAACAAAGCTATCCTAAAAGACCTTTAAACTGCATTCAAACTGTTACAAGTTGACGGTACTCTCTTCAACACATAATTATACACTCTCACTCTCTCTTACACACACACACACACACACACACACCTTTCACTTTCACACACACATGATTATACACCGTAAATTACCTTTATACCCAGCGTCCAGAGTTACAAATTGGTGGTACTCTGTTGAACCAAGCTACCACAAATGACCTCTACATCGTCCTTCCCCACCTCCACCAGACCCTCTACCCTCTACACCACCACCAACACACCGCCTGGAGGAGTGCTATGACCGGACACCACCTCCACCAGATCCTCTACCCTCTACACCACCACCAACACACCCCCTGGAGGAGTGCTATGACCGGACACCACCACCACCACTATAGTAGTCCATGACCCGCTACTTTCATTCCACCCTAAAAACTGGTCCGCCGGTTTTCAGTGCCGTAGGTGAAGGCGACAAAAGGAAAAACTGCCTGTGACAAGTGCCTCTCCCAGAGTCCTTAAGGAGGGGGAGGGGGGGGGGGGGGGGGGCGGCGCTTGGCCACTTGGGTATCACATTTTTGTTTTTCTATGTGGATGAAGGAGACAAATGGAAAAACTGCCTGTGACAAGTGCCTCCCCCAGAGTCCTTAAGGAGGGGGGGCCGCTTGGCCACTTGGGTATCACATTTTATTATATTATAAATGTTTTCTTGGATGTGGATGAGAGACAATGGTCAAAACTGCCTTGGACGGGTGCCTCCCCCAAAGTTGAAAGAGAGACAGGGCCAAAATCAAGGAATATTTGAGCCTTTTATCTTTATTTGTTTTGTTATGTGGATGAGGGAGATAAAAAGCAAAACTGACTGTGACGAGTGCCTCCGCCAAAGTTGAAAGTGACAGGGCTAAACTCAAGGAATGTTCGAGGCAAAATGTCTGGACACGCGAAGTTTGAAGCAATTTAAATCATAGTATGAGGGAAAGATTGATTCAGGGAAAGAGTTCCAGAGCTATAGTTCCAGTTTATAGTTGTTGAATAGAAGAAAGATTGGGAGTATCGTTGCACTCTTGAGTTGGAGAGTTGCACAGAGTAGGGGAGGGATTGTGTTGTGTAGATTGGAGAAAGGAGATATATGAATTCCCAAGTTAATTATTATATAGAGGGGATGCCACACACGAGAGTCTTATTCGTTATGGGGGAAGGGGGAAGTTATTGGTCGATGTATTTATTTATATTTATTTATTTTAGTTTCATCATTAGACTTCCACCAAACTAAAACAAAAATATCAAGACATTTTATAAACTGTCGACGAAAGGTCTTGAACTAGACAAAAAACGGGTCGAAACGTCTTAATATCGCCAAAATAATGGGCCGATCGTCTTAAAATGTCAAAGCTAACGGGGCTAAACATGAGGGAGAAGGGGAGCCAGAAACCCTCCCTCAAGTCTTTCTGGTTCTCGACAACATTTATATGGGATCACTTAAGAACATAAGAAAATGGGAGTCTGCAAAAAGCCGATCGGCTCATACAAGGCAGATCCCTGTCACACCCAACCCCAATTACAAGGCCCAATTATAGGCCCAACTCACTAATACCTTGAGTACTGCCACCACCAAAAGGGATTAAGATTACGGGGTCTGTGAGCGCCCATTGGCCCACACCTGGTAGATCCCCCTCACACCCAACCCATCTCGTCCATATGCCTATCTAATTTTATCTTAAAGCTCCCTATCGTTCTTGATCCCACTATATCACTTGGTAGCCTATTCCACCCATCTACAACTCTATTACCAAACCAATATTTGCCTTTATCTAATTTGAAACCATTTGTACGAGTTCTTTCGCTATCACTGAGCTTTAGTACATTTTTCATGTCCCCTTTATTAATCCCACTAACCCACTTCAATACCTCTATCATATCCCCTCTAACTCTGCGTCTCTCTAACGAATGTAAGCCTAATTTCTTCAACCTTTCTTCATACGGAAAATTTCTAATGTTATGGATCATTTTTGTCATCCTACGTTGTACTCTCTCCAATGAATCTATGTCCATTCTGTAATAAGGACACCAAAATTGAACAGCATAATCCATATGGGGTCTCACTAATGACAAGCAAAGTTTTAAGATAACATCAGCAGTTCTGTTACTCACACTCCTAGATATGAACCCGAGAATCCTGTTTGCCTTGTTACGAACGCTTATACATTGTTTTCTAGGCTTCAAATCATTGCTAACAAACACACCTAGATCTTTCTCACACTGAGTTTTCTAATTCCATATTAGCTAGTTTATATTTAAATTTGTATGCATCTTCCCTATCTTTAATACCTTGCATTTGTCAATGTTAAACTTCATCTGCCAATTTACTGACCATTCGTGTAAGGTATCTAGATCCCTTTGCAGACACTCTATATCTCTATCTGAATCAATTTTTCTCCCCATTTTGGTATCGTCTGCAAATTTATTTATCCTACTAGTTATACCTAAATCAAGGTCATTTATGTATATAATAAACAACAGAGGCCCTAATACAGATCCCTGGGGGACACCACTTTTGACTGCTCCCCATTCTGACTTGGTACCATTTATGCTGACTCTCTGCTTCCTACCAGTTAGCCATGACCTAATCCATCCTAACAACGCCCCACCTATTCTATGTGCCTCAACCTTTCTCATCAATCTCTCACGAGGGACTCTGTCGAAAGCTTTACTGAAATCTAAATATATAATATCATATGACTTGTCATTATCTACTGCTTCATATACCTCTGAGAAAAAACTAAGCAAATTTGTGAGGCAAGACCGTGAATCCATGCTGAGAAGAATTGATTAAGTTAAATGTTTCTAAGTGGTTTCTCATTTTCCTAGCAATAATTGACTCTAGTAGCTTTCCTATGATTGAAGTGAGACTAATGGGACGGTAATTGGATGCTATTGATTTATCACCTTTTTTAAAGATCGGAACTACATTTGCAAGCTTCCAAGCTTCTGGAACTATACCTGTTTCTAATGACTTGTTAAATAGAAATGTTAATGGGTAACTTAACTCATCTCTGCATTCTTTTAATACTCTAGCATATACCTCATCAGGACCAGGCGATTTTTGAGGTTTCAGTCTGTCAATTTCCTTAAGCACATCATTTCTACTTATAGTAACCGTACTTAACCTATTTCCTATACTATCGCTATATACCTTACGGACTTCTGGAAACTGTGCCAAATTTTCATTAGTGAAAACGGAAAGAAATTGACTATTTAATGTACTGCACATTTCTAAATAATGTTCTGTCATTTCTCCTATCGAAGTTTTAAGGGGACCAATTACATCTCTAACCTTGGATTTATATAGTTGGTAAAAAGCTTTAGGATTATTTTTTGAGTCATTGGCAACCTTAATTTCATAATTTCTTTTTTCTTTCCTAATATCCTTTTTTACCTGTCGTGATAGATTCTGATAGTAAGCAAGTAGGTGAATTACGCCTTTCTTAATTGTTCTATATATTCCTCTCTTTTTCCCTAGGAGATCTAATAGTCTATTATTCATCCATTTGGGTTGGTTCTGTGTTGATCTAAATTTTCTTTAGGGGATATATTTATTTTGCGCATTGAATACTGACTTGATAAAATTATCGTATGAATCTACCAAGTTTGACGTCACTTCCTGACTTAAGATGACAGGTGCCTGAGAAAGGATACACTCATTTGGACACCTGGATCGACTTAATTTTTTGACCATAGGGTCCGGTAATAGGGCTCTTCTTAACCCACCATAATTGGCTTTTCTGAAGTCAGGTATTAATGTTGTATTCTCTCTGGTATTACCTTTCCATTGTATATTAAAATACACAGAATTGTGGTCACTATTTCCTAGGTGGTCCCCTATCTCTACATTATTTATCATATGTTCATTGTTACTGAAAACTAAATCGAGAATATTATTACCTCTAGTCGGCGTATCTATGAATTGAAATAAAAAACTATCTTGTACTACCTCAATAAACTCCACAGAATCAGAGTGGCCTATTTGATGCTACCAATATATATTTGGAAAATTAAAATCCCCCATAATGCACACATTGCTAAACCTTGATGCCATTTTAATTTCCTCCCATAATGACGTTCCGTCATTTCTACTCGTATTTGGCGGTCTATATATAACTCCAATAACTATGGTCTCACTACCTTCGTTTACCTCTACCCAAACACTTTCATTATCGTTATTTAGTCTAATACCTGATTTAATACAGCATTTTAATGTACTCATGACAAACACTGCTATACCGCCACCCCTCCTACTTGTTCGGTCATATTTAAACAAACTATATCCTGGTATATATATATATATATATATATATATATATATATATATATATATATATATATATATATATATACATACATACATACATACAGAAAGAGAGAGGGGTTATGCAGTGATTGGTTACAAGTTGGGAAAGCAAAAGTCATCGCAAAAACTTTCAGGTTAAGGTCAAACGGTTCAGAGACTGCAGTATGCTTCAATGGACTTTGCATAAGTCAGTCAGTTAGTTAGTTAAAAAGTTAAGTTAATCAGCCAATCAATAAGTAAGTCAGTCAAATAGATAGTTAGTTAATGGTTAGTCAATTAGATAATAAGTTAAGTTAGTCAATCAGTCACCCAGTTAGTCAAATAGATAGTTAAATAGTAAGTTTAGTTAGTCAGGCAATCAGTTACCCAGTCATTCAAGTAGATAGTTAGTTAAATAGTTAGTCAGTTAGCTAGTAAGTTAAGTTATTCAGGCAATCAGTCAGTCAGCCAGTTATGCACAAGTAGATAGTTAAATAGTGAGTTAAGTTATTCAGTCAATCAGTCAGCCAGTTAGTCAAGTAGATATTTACCTAATTAAATGGTTAGTTAGTTAGAAAGTCAGTCAGTCGCTTAAATAAAGAGTCGGTCTGTAATTTGAGAAAGTCGACGTTTAGCCACTCAATCAACATCTTAGTCCAACAGCTGAGCTCTGGAACTCTCTCCCAGAATCAGTCTTTCCCTCTTCCTATGACTTAAATTGCTTCAAACTCCGTGTGTCCAGGCATTTTGGCTCGAACGTCCCTTGATTTTGGCCCTGTCACTCTTTCAACTATGGGGGAGGCACTCGCTATAGGCAGTTCTGCCTTTTGCCTCCCTCAATCACATAGAAAGAAAAAAAGTAAATTACGTCCTTCCTACCGGCAATCTCTAAATCTCTGTCTCTATCTATCTGTCTATTTATCTATCTATCTATATCTCTCTCTCTCTCTCACCTACGGAAAATATTAAAACCTGTATTGCTGAGGCGATAAAGTGGCGCAGGTAATTAGGGTTGTGGAAGGTGACATACATTCTCTCTCTCTCTCACACACACACATTAATACAGGTTTGAGTATGCTTTTTTATATCCAGTTAACTCCTTGATGAATATGACGCATTTTAACATTTTATTCTAGCTATCATTTGACGGTTTTATACAACTTAGGAAGGATCTGTGGGAGTTAAAAGGGTATAAAGATGGTCCTAATTAGCCCTCTGACTCATAGACCTTTCTTAATCTGCAACAAATTGTCTAATAATACCCAGACCAAATGTATAGAATGAGTCCAGGAATACTAAAAGCTCCCCAAAATGTCAGTTCAGTATATCGAGAAAAAAAAAACTAACCTGCAGCTCACCCAGTCACTGTAAACAAATATATGGCCAAAAATAATGGTACACGAAAGCCTATAGCAAATCATTGGGTATATAATTAAGCCATTCAGTACCGGTGAGTCGGTGACATCCTTTTTATTATATTCTGGCAACTATTAAACGCTTTTATTCGAATTACGTAGGACATCTACAACTAAAAAGGCTACAGGCTATCTCAATTGATCCTTTTAGCTACCATATATCCTTCCTAAGCTTCATAAAATCATCTAAATGTAGCTGAAATCAAATAAATAATACGTCGCTGCTACTTAATGGGTTAAAGTGTATGGTAGGTCTAATCTATATATAATCTATATATTGACAAATATGGTAACAATTCAGCAAGAACGTACAACAACAGGCAATTATTATTATAACATTCATAGGTCTACGTCATTTCAACAGAGAAAAATATACAAACTAGTTATATTGGGAATGTATGTGTGTGCGTGTGTGATAGGAATAGAAAGTGGCCAGGAGCCAGGTAGCAACTGCCGGAGAGGGAAAGTAGGAGAAAGTATAAGGGATTACTGTTGGTGGATGCGTTTGTGTGTGTCCCCCCAAAGCCTGATCCCAGAGAAAACGGGATCGAGAGGGGAGACTATGACATATTTTAGTTTGTTCCCTAGACCTCCATCAAGCTTAAAATTAAACCCCTAGACCCCCTTTCAAGATCAATTAGTAAATTTTTCGGTAGAAAAATTTCCCGCCGGAAGGCCGGTTTCTCTTAAATTACAGGCTCGCTATCGCTCGCTAGAAAAAAAATCGACACCTAAATGGCACGACAGGTCTTAAAATTGACAGAAATGGGAAGAAAGTTCATAAAAATTGCCAAACTAATGGGGCGAACGTCTTAAAATTTCAAAATCAATGGGGCTAAAGAGAAGGTAGAAAGGGGTCCATAAAAAAATCCGTCAAGTGGAAATCTCCTGGGCCCTTAACATGTGATAATAATAATAATAATAACTTAAAGCTAGCGCATGCTAAGCCAGCTAAGGATAGCCCAATAAGGCCGATTAGGCGTATTTCCATTGGGGTCCTGTACTACTACCCCATCCCCTTGCTCATGAGGGATGGTAATGACTCAGTGCTTGTGAAAAATCTTTAATGCGCCGAGCGTGGGCGCGATCCCGGGCCTTCTGGGTGGAAGTCCGAGACGCTAGTCATTACACATTACACACACAAACACACATACCAGCACTCACATATACACACCCCTTCATCAACAACATAACACACACAAACACACATACCAGCACTCACATATACACACCCCTTCATCAACAACATAACACACACACAAACACACATACCAGCACTCACACATACACACCCCTTCATCAACAACATAACACACACAAACACACATACCTGCACTCACACATACACACCCCTTCATCAACAACATAACACACACACACAAACACACATACACACCCCTTCATCAACAACATAACACACATACCAGCACTCACACATACACACCCCTTCATTAACAACATAACACACATATACACACCCCTTCATTACCAACATGACACACACAAACACACATACCTGCACTCACATATACACACCCCTTCATTACCAACATGACACACACATACACACCCCTTCATCAACAACACACATACTGTACCTGCACTCACACATACACACCCCTTCATTACCAACATAACGCACACAAACACACATACCAGCACTCACACATACACACCCCTTCATCAACAACATAACACACACACAAACACACATACCAGCACTCACACATACACACCCCTTCATCAACAACATAACACACACACAAACACACATACTGTACCTGCACTCACACATACACACCCCTTCATTAACAACATTCCTCTAAAGTCGGTATCACATGTGAGCTTTTATAGTCAACATTTTTCTGGCAACATTTTTGGACTATTTTGCACTGGTATCGGAAACTAGACTTATGATACGATGAATATAGGTAGCAGAAATATTATAAATGTTGTTGTTGTTGTTGCTGTTCCCCAGGCTGCATGGCCGAACAGCCCCAAGGCCCCGAGCAAGGCCAAGCCATAACCGAGCGCCCCCACAGAACCCTCCCTGCCTACCACAATAAAGCCTGGGTGACCGAAGCCACTCCATGGCGGGGAGCTGAGGAGGGTGCGGAAACACCCGGGAAACCAAAGCCCCACTCCAGGCCCTGTGCCCCTCAGCAATTATGAAGAGAAAGTTGAGGGGCAAAGGAAAAAATGTGACGCTTTGGCTTCCAATCTGTCAACTTCTAGGTTGGCAGATTGGGAGGTCAATCCACGGAAGATCTAGAAAATATTTAAGTAAAAGGAACAGTCCGAGTAAGCTATGGGTATGGCAGAGATCGCTCAGCTCTCACTCTGATAGACCAGCCCATCACCACATGACTAGAACCCAATCCTCTCAGCATCAGCTAGGAAAGGCCCTAGAAAGCCGCCTTTGGCGGGGGGATAGCTCCCCTATTTCAACCCCTTTCGGGGTTGGGCACCCACCCATATTATAAATGTTAACCTCATAAGTTGCCAGACCAGTGTTAAGGATAAATGTTGAGGGACAAAGCGCTCGTGTGATACCGCCTTAAGTATTGGAGCTTGTACTGAAGGACGAATAAAGAATACAAAAAACAGCTAAAACAGGAAGTCAGGGACAATTTGCATGGAGACTGGTACTGGTAACCACAATGAGGATAAGGTACACTCGGATGCCAGTCTCTATCCCACTCATAAATCATTGTAGAATTCACCTGTTTCTAATTATGGAAGTATATATCTGAACACGAATTCATGAATAATATTGTCTACGCATCAACTACATAACTATATACTGTATACTGTTTATTGATAGGCAAGTTCTAACCAAAAATAAATATTGATAGTTATAATTGCATAAAGAAAAACAAAGGGGGTCTACGAATTCTTATGAGTGGGCTAGAGACTATGGTATCCGAGCGTACAAACAAGAGACCAACAAAAGAGACCTTAGGTTTCAGACAGAGCAGAACATAATAAGGTAGAAGGAAAATATAGGGCAAAGCTTGATATATTGTACACTAATCGAGGTAAGATTATTTTAGTCACCTACCTCATCATCTCGTAAAATTACACATTCTAAGAGGAAGGTTTTAAGTGAATTATTTATTTTAGTCACCTATCTCATCATCCCATAAAATTACATATTCTAAGGGGGAAGATTTAAAGCGAACTATTTATTTTGACAATACCCCAAGAAGGATCATTCTATCGTCACCTACCTTATCATCCCATAAAATTACATAGTCTTAAAAAGAGGAAAGTTTTAACCCCTACAGCACCATGATGTATTTTTACCTTTGATTCTGGCTAAAACTAGGATTGTATGCAGTTTAAGAAGGACCTGTGTTATTAAGAGGGTTTAGTGAGATCGTATTTTTCCATTTTAGTTCTTGAGGTAGATTATAAACTAAAGAAAATTGTCTAATAGTAACAAGAATCTAATGATTTTGACCATACCCCAAGAATGATTATTTTAGCCACCTACCTTATCATCCCAGCTTCAGGCCCCCCTACTGTATAGCCTCTGTGTGTGTGTGGCACCGGCCGGGGACTTGGGGTTGCTTCCTGCCTTTACAAACCAACAGAAAAATAAGGGAGGTATAGTACACTCTTCAGGAAACAAGAAAATAGGAAAACAAAAATACCTAACACAAACAATAAGATCATAACGATACAATAAACTTCAGAATACAGGATAACAAAAAAATCAAATGAACAATAAGAAAATAACAATACAATTTAGTCTTCAGAAAATGCGAGAATACCCAAATGAACAATGCGATAATTATGATACAGTACACAAACTTCAGAAAAACATGAACACAAATACCAATTCAACAAAAAAAATAGCAAAGGTATAACACGCAAGCTGTGGCATAGTCGGTAGAGCATCAGCTGCTGATCAAAGGGTCGGCAGATCGAGCCAGCACCGTCAAAATGTTATTTGACAGATGTCAAGCCCGGGCAATTTGACCTAGCGATTCCTGACAAACGCCTAAAGTTCATGGCCGCCCCTTCTCGAGAATTATGGCATCTGGCAAAAAAATAAAAATAAAAATAAACACACACACAGACTTCAAAACAACACACAAACCCAATTAATTCACCCAAGTCAACAGAAAACATCATAGGCATAGAACACAGAATTTATAAAACACAAATACAAACCTAATTCACCTACAGTATATGATAAGAATCGATTAACTCAGATTTCATCATAACATCATCATAAATATATATTCCAAAGCTGCATTCCTCGGTACCTCCAGCTCCTTCCCTCCCTGAAAATAGGAGGCTAAGAGAAAAACAAACTAAAGTCGGTGTCACAGGAGTGCTTTTTCCGGCAATTATCGATGAATCAGTGGAGCATCGGCTGCTGATCAAAGGGTCGGCAGATCGTGCCCACACTGTCAAAATGTTATTGGTAGATGTCAAGCCCGGGCAACTTGACCTTGCGATTCATGACAAACACCTAATATTCATGGCCACCTCTTCTCGGGAATTACGGCGTCTGGCAAAAAGTTTGCTCTCGTACTACTTTGAGGTTCTTCACCTGTCCGACCTCTAAATGAGATAGGCTCAGAGACTATTTTGATTTTCAAGTCAATCAAATATACATTAACGAAAATGCAGGATGAAGTGCACAAACAGATTCATGCCAAAATTCTTGAGAAATAATGAAATGAGAATAGTGTGTTAATAAAAATATTATACCACCCAAAATAAAGAAGAAATGCTAAAAAAAAATTGAGCTACCGTCAGGTGACGGGCGCCGTCGGGAAGTGGTTGTTGTTGTTGTTCCCCAAGCTGCCTGGCCGAACAGCCCCAAGGCCCCGAGCAAACCGAGCGCCCCCACAGAACCCTCCCTGCCGACCACAATAAAGCCTGGGTGACCGAAGCCACTCCATGGCGGGGAGCTGAGGAGGGTGCAGAAACGCCTGGGAAACCAAAGCCCCACCCAGGGCCCTGTGCCCCTCAGCAATTATGAAGAGAAAGTTAAGGGGCAAAGGAAAAATGTGACGCTTTGGCTTCCAATCTTGGTAGATTGGGAGGTCAATCCATGGAAGAGACGCCGTCACTTGAGATCTAGAAAATATATAAGTAAAAGGAACAGTCAGAGTAAGCTATGGGCATGGCAGAGATCGCTCAGTTCTCACTCTGATAGACCAGCCCATCACCACATCGGGAAGTGGTTAAATACAGTGGCTTCCGTGAGGCCTATCGCACTTCCTGGGTTAAAAAGATGAGACTTTAACCCACTGAGCCCCAGGCAATATAATATAAATGTACACCCCAGGACCAGCAGGTTGTCAAAACAAATTTTTTCCAGAAAACACCTGGAATAATGAAGAAATGAAGGCGAAAAAAACAAAAAAAAAAAATATCCCCTAGGTCATAAAGGGGCCCTACGGGGTGCCTGAAAGTCGGAATTAACATGGGGAAATGGGTAGGCAAATAAATGCAAAAACATGTTTTTGCGTACTCACGTGCACGCGGCTGGACTTTGAGGGTTGTCAACCATCGGCATTGTTGCGTGGGATACTGACACAGTTCCCATACAAATCTGAGCCCTCTAGGTGCCATAGAACCGGAGTAATTAACCGAAATGCACCCTATGCGGCGCTGGGGTTTAGCGTTACATATATTACCGACGCATCACGTGCGTCGCTGGGGTCCAGTGGGTTAAGTGAGGAATACCTGTACTCAATCCAGCTATGCCAAACATAATTATATCATTATAATGTATACTGTAGCCTAAAAGTAACAATTATAACATTAAAATATATATAGTAACTTAAAAGTAGCACAATTATAACATTAAAATGTATTCAGTAGCCTAAAAGTATCTAAATAAAACAAACTTATCTTTTAATTAACCTTTATTAGAAAATAGTTTTCCATTAACCCACCACGGCTTATCTTATATAAAGATTATTTATCATAGTGACCTGTAAAAGGATCAACATTGCACCCAAGATATAGAAACATTGATCCGGATATTCAAGGCTGATTACGATGTCATACTCCCCTTCGATGTCGTGTCTTAAACGTTCGACATCATAATTATTCTTGAGCCAGCAACAGAATACATTACCGCACCATGTTTCGCGCATAATTGGTACCGTGAAATTGGCACGAAAATTGATTTAGCGAAAGTACTGTTGAGGCATTGAACATATGGGAAATAAGGTTAATGGTTCCATCCTTGTACAGTACTTCAACTACGTTATACCTGGACCAAGTAACTTATGACGAGTATAGAAATTGTCACCCCTTGCCTTCCAAACTCGGGAAGGGCAAAAGCAAACGGGCTGTAAATTTGAGTATCCGCCCTATTCTAGACTCGCTATACTGTACAGTAATTTAAAAAAAAAAAAAAGCATTAACCTATGAGTATCCAGGGCATTGTCTATATATCTTTATTACATCCCCCCCAAGCACGCACGCACGCACGCACGCGCGCACACACACACACACACACACACACACATGCATATCGTCTCTTCTTCAACTCCCGGAAAAAAATAGACCTATGATACTAAAGCTTTCAAACAATCTCGCATGAAAGCTCTTAAGGCATAAACAAACAAGCACTTCATCCAGCCATTTTTAAAAAGCTTTTTGTGTCGTTCCTTTAGTTTATTTCTTTATAATATATAAGTTTTATATTATAATTTTTTAATATTTGCTCTGTTTTAGTTTCTACCAGTTTATCTAGTGTATAGCTACCAGTTCCTTTTAGTTATATATTCTCAGTTATATTCATCTACAGTATTTCTGTATACAGTACTCTACAATTGGCAACATTTTGTGTGTCTCTTACATTAATATTAGTAACTAGACTGATGGTAGATTAGTTTAAGGGGAGATTTTCACTTCAGAGTGTGTTTTCTGGCTTCCCTTCTCCCTCATGTTTAGCATATTAGTTTTGAGATTTTAAGACGTTCATTCCGTTACTTTGGCAATTTTGAGACGATTCGCCTCATTTCTTTGTCAATATTAATACCTTTCGTGACATTTACTGTAGGTGTCGGATAAAAAATTGAGGAAATGTGCTATGTGTCATTCAGTAGCTGCTACACCAAAGTTACTGGAAAAGAATGTAAAAAAATACAAACAAAATATATAAAGAATAAATAAATAAAAAACCCTGCTTGTGTACCTGCCTTTGATGATAATAAATGTTGGGTAGGTGTATGTACAGTTGCCCACATGAATTTATACCCATTCTGCGTCTGATTGATGATCGAAGGGTCTGCAGTTTGATCCCACACCGTGCCATTCAGTCTTATGAGGACTGAGGCCCAGTAGGCTGACAGTAATAGTTCTTTTTCTCTCTCCCGTGCCATTGATATTGTAGGCAGCATGAGTTTGGGCAGCTCGGTCTAGCGATTTGTGGTAAATGTCCAGTTATGTCTCTATAACAAGGGGGCCCTGACGAGCTCAATCAATCGCTTATTATATTCTGAATAATAATAACTGTGTTGATGGTGTAATGGTTTAGGTGCTTATGTTCTGGGTGCGGTGTCCCGAGTTCGAATCCCGGGAGGATCATATGCTTTCATTAATTTATTCAAGTACATTGGGGTTTGTAATGGAGGATTAATGTTAAAAACGAGGTGTTCCTTAATTATTTACATGTATCAATCGCTTTAAACCATAACCAGTATACTAATTAAATAAAAATATGTAAATTTTTACACAAATGTTTCTGCGATAATTTAACATTCTCAATAAAATAAAATCCTAAACATCTTCACAAAATGTGTAAATAACATTCATAAAAAACTAATATGCCATTCCCGTCTACAAGATATAATGAACACCTGTATCAAAAATTCTTAAAGCAAACAGTCTGAATCTTATAGCTAACCTAGAACCCTACTTTGTGAGTAATGAATCTAAATACCTAAGTCGCAAATTAAATCATAATAATTAATATTAGTAAACGAGTCACTAAAGCCTACTGCAAACTAACTGTCTGAGAAATTAAAACCACCAAAAATTAACACAAAATTGAGATAGATTCATAGGAACCATTTCGTGCACATCAAGTATCAATACCGGTAGCCTAAGTGGATTATTCGGATATTGCAAATATTGATAAAGGAACTTGTTTACATCAAAGTTAACTAGGCAATTTGTATGAATGTTCTAATTACACCGGCTTAATGGTTCTATATCCTACATGGCTCCCTGCAGTGTATCAGTGAAATCCCCTAACCCGTAGATCCTTTCTCAGGATCTCATTCTGTTTTCAATCAAATCAAATTCCTAATATTGTGATTTTGATATAAGTTCTTTTGTCTGTATATTGTGTCCTTCCTGTTTTGGCTTGTATATTTTGAAAGTTTTACATTGTAATCATTTGGAAATGTTTAAAGGTGTATTTATGAACTGTATGTATGTATGCATGGTATGAACTGTATATATGGATTAATAAAAATAATATGTATGTATGGTACCGGTATACTGTACATTACTGCAGGTGTAGTAAAATAAAGCATTGGCATGATAAAGAATTCACACTTTCCTTTTGCTTGCCCTCCAACCAATGTACAGTATATACCTGAATACATAAAGGTCTCCCTCACTATCCGATGCCCCGATTTACGATATAATTATAGGTTTTTAGGTACAGTATTTGAGTTTGGGTTTTGGCTGGTCCAAGAACGCATCCCAATTTACCCCATTATTTTTAGGGTTCGCTATACAATTTTTCTATTTAAGATGGGGTTTTCAGGAACGTAAACCAATCGTAAATCGAGAGAGACCTGTACCCCACTCACATTTCTCACCCACATCCACACCAACACACACGCATTATTGCAGATAATAAATAATGATCTCATTCTCTCAAGCATTTAACACATCGCTAAATCCTGCTGGCATTAAGGCACAACTTGTCAATAAAAGTACCTTGAGTGCAGCTGAAAAACAAACCAAAGTGTGGTACCACCTTCAGACTACCATATGCCCCCAAGGCTCTTGGTAAGGTAATAACGTTATCAAAATATTAACACAATGACTGCGGCACTTGCCATATGACAATTGCTTGGTCACCACTGTGCCATACGGGGGCTTTGGAATAAAAGTAACCTTCATTCCCTTCACATTTTCTTGTATA
Source organism: Paralithodes platypus (assembly GCA_032716605.1). NCBI lineage: Eukaryota > Metazoa > Arthropoda > Malacostraca > Decapoda > Lithodidae > Paralithodes > Paralithodes platypus. Next base: position 2,682,210 of record CM064506.1, read on the forward strand.
AACAAGAGCTAGAAAGTATTTCAACAATATATCCCTGAAAGCAGAGGAATACCGGTAGACCTTTCCAATGACACCTGAATCATGTCGGTACGACCACTGGTTGCCGTGCAACAATATTGCACAGGTGACGCTAAATCGGTAAAAAATAGCGAGTTTTAATGGTTTTTGGTATCCCCAAGTCTGTAAGGGAGTTGGAGATGTCTCCCACTGTCACTAGTCACCACCCAGACACAGGGGGCTATGAATGGGATCGTTCCGCGCTGCTTATACTCGCTCACCTGTCTCCCAGGCCTTGTTCTTGGCAGAAATTCGGCAATTGTCATATGACAAGTGCTGCAGTGATGACCATATTTTATTATAAAACAGCCCACAGTCATTGAGTTAAACAAAAGCTGCAATTAATTCTGAACATATGTCGCATTTATTTAAATTCAGCAAACAAAAATAGATTCCGATAAGGAATTCTGACCATATTCTACATCCGTTTGAATGCATCCACGATGCATTTTCACTATATTCAACATCCATTTGACTTCACCTGAACAAAATACATTTCTTAATGTATTCTAACCATACTCGACATCTATTTCAATTCAACCAACAAAATGGATTCCTCAATTCCAACCTTACAAAACAAATGCCTTAGCGTATTAGGAATGCTATAATTTCCACTTAATTTCAAGCTGTCCTAAAACTGAAGGATCCTTTCAAAAATTTTATTTGGCACTTTAAAAAAAATGGGATTCACAACCTAAAATACGAAGAAAGGTGCCTGGTTCCGGATCAAGCACAATAGTTCAGTATATATTTTATATCTGGACATTGTGGGAAAAAAATTATTGTGATGTTGGTGTAGTCATTTAAGACACTCCAAATAATCATCATAATTGTGTTTACAAATTGTACGAAAAACTACTGTACTACTACTACTACTGATAATGATAATAATGATAATAATGATAATAATAATAATAATAATAATAATAATAATAATAATAATAAAAAAAACAAAAATAATAATAATAAATATGCAGTAATACAAAATTATCTTAAAAATTCCTTGATTTTGGGATCTATCCTTATGGGGAGATCGGTAATATTTCTGGTCCCCCTTCTCCCTCATGTTTAACCCCATTAGTTTTGAGATTTCACGACGTTCGCCCCATAAGTTTGTCGATTTTCAGACCTTTCGTCTTATTTCTTTATGGATATCAAGACCTTTCGTGCCATTTAGGTGCCAATTTGTTGGCAAGTGAGAAATGAGACGAAACGTCTCAAAATCGCCAAACTAACGGAAAAAACATCTTAAAATCTCAAAAATAATATATCTAATATAAAGGAGAAGGGGTCCAGAAAAAGCAACTAGCTTCCCCTTAAGATGGAGCAGCTAAATATATATATATATATATATATATATATATATATTATATAAAACAATATGAAAAAGAAAAAAAAATCAACTGCTAAATCCTTCGTCAACCAACCTGGAATTATTGTGCCGAGGATTCGTTCGCTTCGTTCAAATCATTCGATGGCGTCGTATTTCTTCCAATTCGAGGTTCATTTAGTGGTTCGTTCCAATGGTTCGTTATGGTTCACTTATCTTCTTTTGGAGGCTTACTAAGTGCTCGATAAATTAGTTTAGCTTCATTCCTTGGTTCTTTAAAAGCTTTGTTTATTATGTGGTTCACGAAGCTTCATTCTAGGGTTTGCTTATATAAATGTTGTTGTTGATTATGGGCTTATTCACTTGCTTAGTCTATCTGGTGGTTCAATTGCTTCATTCAAAGGTTCCTCTTGCTTCAATCTAGGGTATATGGGAGTCAGAGGGTTGATTGAAATAGTATTTACCCTCATAATTCCCAGAGATCCTTCCTAAATTGCACAAAATCGTCTAATGGCAGCCAGATTAAACTGTCAAAATGCACTATAATCTGAGTTAAACAAGAAGTGCCTTTTTCTGTGGTGCATTAACAGTTTTATTATCATTCTGTGGTTCATCATACTTTATTCTGTAGTTCAAATAGTAGTTAATTAAAGGCTTAAATTTGCTTTATAAATACAGGTCTTTCTCACTATCCGATGCCCTGATTTACGATATTATTATTATAAGTTTTTAGGTGTTTGTGTTTGGGTTTTGGCTGGTCCTAGAACTAACCCCCTTTACCCCATTAATTCTAGGGTTTGCTATACGATTTTTCTATCTAAGAGCGGGATTCCAGGAACGTAGCCCAATCGCAAATCATGGAGACCTGTAGTTCAAATAGTAGTTAAAGGCTTAAATTCGCTTTATAAATATAAAGTCTTTAATTTAGATTGTATTTCATAGTGTTGTTTCCACATAGCAATTTTGGTAAGTTGTTTTGTCTTTTTACTGTGTTCGTCCAAGTTTTGGTTAATATATTTTGCAAGTTTTACATTATAATTTAGTGTTAATCCCTCACTTTTCCATTACAAAGCTTCATTACTTGTTTAATTCTACGTATACAAATAAGAAGCTTCATTCAATGGTTCATTATCTGCCGCTTCACTCAGTATATCCATATGGGCTTCTCACACTCAATTAGTGGTTTAATAGACGCATCATCATTTGGTTAGCGATTTTGATAAGTTCTTTTGCCTTTATAGTGCGTCGTCCCTGTTTCGGTTTGTTTATTTTGCCGCATCATCATTTGGTTAGCGATTTTGATAAGTTCTTTTGCCTTTATAGTGCGTCGTCCCTGTTTCGGTTTGTTTATTTTGCCGCATCATCATTTGGTTAGCGATTTTGATAAGTTCTTTTGCCTTTATAGTGCGTCCTCCCTGTTTTGGTTTGTTTATTTTGCAAGTTTCACATTATAATATAATTTTGTGGTTCTACCGCTTCATTCTATTGGTCAGTAGCTTTTCTTGGTGGATCTGCAGCTTAGTGGAGTGCTTCGTTTTGGCTCGGCAATTTTATATGCAAGTTCAATGTGTTTTTTTAGTTTCAATTTATAATACATTTTCTACAGTTCAAGTCAGTAGTTTATAATCTACTGTATAGTTTAATTTAGGCATTCTTCAGCTTCATCCAGTAGTATAGTAAATAAATTTGCAATTTAATTTAGTATGTATATATCTGCAGCTTCATCTTACTTATTATCTACCAGTTTAATTAATTAGTTAACTATCTGCAGCTTAAATAATTAGTTAACTATCTGCAGCTTCATAAATTAGTTTATAATTATGTGGAACTGGTGTCGTTAAGAGCAGCAACGAGGCCGATGTGGAGTCTCACCAACACCTGACTGGCATAGTCCACGGCACCCACAATATGTTCCTGTAACTTCTCAGGAGCCAGGGGTCCGCTGAAAAAAAATATATATATATTAACACAGGTAAACTACTGTATACTATACTGTACTACATTGAAATTGGGACCTGAAGCCTTGCCTGAAGGAAATGTCTGGTTTCTTTATCAGAAAGGAAACAAATTATAACACAGACAACCAATGAAACATTTTGTCTCCAGTTTAATTTTTTTATTATATTTTTTTTAATATATTAAGTTGTAAAATAGACAAAATGGTCCAAGATAACAAGTACATTAACAAAACTAATTGCTTCACTTTAAGTTGGTTAATTTAAAGTCACAATTTTCAGGAACGTAACGACAGTACAACTTTAACTGAGACAATACAATGAAGTCAGTGGGTATCAATATATAAACACATATAAACAGTAACTTACATAAAGACATGTGTGGTGAGGTAGGTATGTGCCTGTGCGAGATATGGTGCCGAGGTGTTCCTTAAACTGCTATAACCAGACTCCAGACTACTCCACGCCATACTACCATAGTGGCTCGCTGCTGCACTCACACCCGGCAGCGAGGTCTCAAACTGGCGAAGGAGGTACAAAATTAGAAACTGTCTTGATAGCGTAATGGCTAGTGCGCAAAATTTTGGTGTGAGTATCCTAGGTTCAAATCCTTGGAGTACCACATGTATTCATTAGTTTAATTGATTTCATTAATTAGGTTAATTTTTAAGTTAATTGGTGGGTTGCTGATAATATGTATATGAATTGCTTGTATATATAATACTAGATAAATGTAGGTTATTTGTAGGGTAGTTATTGATAGGGGTCACTTGAGGCATGCTATGCTTACAGGTACCTACTCGATAGCACTATCGTTAGTGAGTACTGTACTGTATTTTATATATTATTTTGTAATAATATAGATATCTTATCAATACAGTATTTGTATTCTCTACTATTGTTAATGTCTTGTCATGTTGCAAATTTGATTTTAAATTAATATTTTGACATTCAACATGTAGTTTCTTTATTCATGCAGTTTAGTCAAATTTACCAGAACGTCCCGGACTTCCCAAATTTGACTAATTCCTTGAACGTGACGATAGTGCGTTGTTATGTGTGCGATTAGTTTGCTTGGGAAACAGATTAACTTGCTCATGTAGTAGTGTACACCCTATGTGGTGGATTGTGTTCTTTTATTTCATAGATTTCATTTTAGTGTGCGTTGTTTCCACATAGCGATTTTGATAATTTAATTTGACTTTATATTGTCCTTGTCCCAATTTTGGTTTGTTTAGTTTGCAAGTTTTACATTTTAACTTGTGTTAGGTTATTATTATTATTATTAATAATATTATTTACCCCAAGGACCTGTTAATGCTATCCCTGCAGACTCTTGATTAATTTAATATCTTATATTTGATTATGCATTAATTTTTTCATTAGTTCCATATTTGAATTTTTATGGAGATGGCCAGTGGACTCCTGAACACTGACAATGACTATACCACATGACAGATTTGACAAGTGGGCTAAATCCCATCACAATCCATCACCAAGATATTATCCCAGGAAGTATTCTGAGGGACACGGTATAACATGATCGACAAGATGGGTACCAGTAACATGACGAAACTTCGGACACTCTAGAAAAAATATACAATGAACCACAGTTATGGGATAAACACATGATGTTATGGAAAAACAAGTATGTCTGCGGTGTTCTTCCATAATGCAGAGCCATTTTTCCATAACTGTAGCTTACATAGTTTTATCCAGAAATGTTCGAAGTATAGACCCCGTCCGAAGCTAGGTCATTTCACTGTACCACATAATTTAGTGGGAGGACCTAGAGGTTTATGTCTCTATCAATCTATTGATCTGACCTTTTGTTTAGCTACGGGTATATACAGTGCAGCGGCCTCCAGTCCGCCCCAGCAGTACTCCCACACCGCCCCAACCTTATCCACCACCAGCAGGAGATAGGGACCCGCTAGTTCACATCCTCGACTGTAAACTATCGGCACGTTCACTGCGCACCATCTGAAAAAAGAAAAATAATAATAATAAATAAACATATAGAAAGTGGGATATATGCCTGAGTATATAGATAGATAGATATACAATATAGATAGGGTATGTGTCTGTGTATATACATGCATACAATACAATATAGCTAAAATATTTTGCATAGTTTAAAATAAAAGTATTGTATCCAAACTAAGTAACTTGTTAAACAAAAAATTGTCACTTGTATAAAAAAAAATCTATATAGGCTATATCATTCCACCAGTAAGTAAGAGTTTTACAGAATTGTCTTGAAGCCTGGGTACAGGATAAGGAGCTAGCCAACGATCATAATCATTAGGCTACCATAGAGCAGTTGGGAGTATGTATACTCGGTCAAAGAAGTATCTGCACCCTACACTGATCATCTGGTGTGTACAGCTCAGTAGGGTTGGCACCTCTGCCTACAAATATATCCATGTGTCAGAGAGGATCGTCTCTGACACATGGATATAGCTACAGGCAGAGGTGCCAACCCTACCGAGCTGTACACACCAGATGATCAGTGTAGGGGTGCAGATACTTCTTTGACCGAGTGTACAGTCTTAGATTAATACGCAGTATTCGAGAATGCATAATATATCGTAGGTTTGTGCATAAACCTTTAACTGTCTTGATAGCGTAATGCTTAGTGAGAGGAGTTTCGGTGTGAGTATCCTAGGTTCAAGTCCTTGGAGTACCACATGTATTCATTATTTCCTTGATTTCATTAATTAGGTTTATTTGTAAGTTAATTGACCAATTTCGATTTTTGTTCTATAAGGAAAGTTGGAGCTGTAGACATCGATACTTAGCAGAATTAACAGCTAAAATATGGTCATGGTACATTCATAGATACATAAAACCCAATCAACTTAGCCTTTAACCATCGAAAACCTACATTAAAATTGCATTTCTATTTTATATCGATGTTTACGACTCCAACTTCCTTACAGCCTGAAACTCGCAAATGGTCAATTAGTGGGTTGGTGAAAAATAATATGAATTAGGTTAAAGAACTACACATTCTAGCCTAGATAGGAGTATTATAAGCCTAACACAAAGTCACCTGTAAGCATGGATGGAAGCTGTTCTGGTTGCTCTTCCCAGTGCCTCTATATACGGCACAACACCCAATCTCTCCACGGTCTGCCCCACCCTCGACTCTGAAAGACAAACAACACACACGTTAATATTAATATACATTCAATACTTAGTCTGTCTCGAGTCGGCCACCCTCAGCTAAAAAAACAAAAAAAAAACAAAAAAAAATGGGGAATGTGCCTGAGTAGATAGATAGACATAGACTTACAGTAATAAATGTGGAATGTGCCTGAATAGATAGATAGACAGACTTACAGTAGATAGATAGACATAGACTTTCAGTAATAAATGTGGAATGTGCCTGAGTAGATAGATAGACATAGACTTACAGTAGATAGATAGACATAGACTTACAGTAATAAATGGGGAATGTGCCTGAGTAGATAGATAGACATAGACTTACAGTAGATATAGACATAGACTTACAGTAATAAATGTGGAATGTGCCTGAGTAGATAGATAGACATAGACTTACAGTAGATAGATAGACATAGACTTACAGTAATAAATGGGGAATGTGCCTGAGTAGATAGATAGACATAGACTTACAGTAGATATAGACATAGACTTACAGTAATAAATGGGGAATGTGCCTGAGTAGATAGATAGACATACTTACAGTAGATAGATAGACATAGACTTACAGTAATAAATGGGGAATGTGCCTGAGTAGATAGATAGACATAGACTTACAGTAATTCTGAGTTTTCATAAAATGTGCTTTCCTTTCACTTAAAAAAAAAACATTTACTGGTAGGCTATTCAGTGTGCAGATGGGTTTGAGTTCATGATTACTGTACTGTAGTTTGATATCCAGTATTCGATGAATGGATATAAAATCGTACAGTAGTCATGTACTTAACCTTTAACCCTCTCCGACATATGACGCAATTTTGAGCCTATTAGGGATACTTTAAAGCCTTTATTACCATCAGGGTTTTTTACAAACCTTTATTTTAGTTACTTCAACCTCTGCAGTTGTCTTTGAGTTAGATGTGGGCAGAAAACTAATTTTGGAGAGGTAATTATAAGAGTGAGAGAACTCTATTTCTTATTGCTAATCTGGCAACCTCTGCGTCATATATGTCTGAAGGGGTTAACTGTCTTGATGGTGTAATGATTTGAGTGTTTAAGATCTGTAGGCTATGTGGTAACCCAGGTTCGAATCCCGGGTGGATCATATGCTTTCATTAATTTCATTGGGAGGGGTTTGGTGTTGGGAGTGAAATTAATAAATTATATTATTATAATTCCTCAGCTCTCACATAAAGCTGTGTAGTAACATTCCTGAGAAACAAGACTAAATAAAACAACTTTAGGTGAAGAAATTGTTTCCATACATTTTCTTGAACTACTGACTATATTTCTTTCTCATTTACAACTTAAACCTTTCACGGACGTGTGAACTCGGGTGTTGCCGATTAGCAATCGGATATAGAGTTCTCTCAATCTCATAATTACCGCTCCAAAATTAGTTTTCTGCCCACAGCTAACTCAAAAACAACTGCAGAGGTTGAAGTAACTAAACTAAAGGTTTCTAACCACCCCTGATGGTCACCAAGGCTTTAAAGTATCCCAGAATAGGCTCAAATAGCGTCTTGTGCGTGAAAGGGTTAATCATGAGTTCATGACACATAACTAAGATAATTTTGTTCCCAAATTAATATAGGCCTACACTTCAACAATGAAACCCCTTCACATGAAAATATTACTGAGGAGTAGGCTACCTATACAGTACAGTACTTTGTTGCCACAAGAACCATACAGTACAGTACAGTACTTTGTTGCCACAAGAACCATACAGTACAGTACTTTGTTGCCACAAGAACCATACAGTACAGTACTTTGTTGCCACAAGAACCATACAGTACAGTACTTTGTTGCCACAAGAACCATACAGTACAGTATATTGGAGCCCTAAATGCTGCAAGTAATCTCTCTCTTAACCCTTTCATTACTGCTGACATCTTTTTAGTATGTTCTAGCAAATATTATTTTTGTATTTAGCTTAGGAAGGATTTCTGCCAATTACAAGGCTACATACTATCTCAATCCTTTTAGCTACCATAGATCATTCCAAAGCCGAATTAAATTGTCTAATAGTGTCTAGAATATGATGAAAAGGCCTCACCGATACTGTAGGAGTTAAAAAAGAGAGACCGAGATTGAGAAAACCCAGTCCAAAGACATGGATTCAACACTACGGGAGGTAGAGAAAGAGATGAGTTTTACAGTATCGAAACAGAAAATAAAATGATAAATTGCTTGATAGTGTAATGCATAAGTGCGCAGAATTTTGATGTGAGTATCCTAGGTTCAAGTCCTTGGAGTGCCACATGTATTTGTTGATTTAATTAATTGAGTTTAGATGTGAAATTGGTTGGTGGAAAAAGCATAATAATTCTTACCATAGAAAGAGCCAGCACTCCTGATGTCCCAAATAATGGCCGCCACCAAAATAATCCCCAACCACCTCATGATTCGCGGAGATTTTCTAGCCTTCTCCTTCTTAGCTATTCGCATGTGGTTCAGCAACACCTGCAACAATAAACACAATCTTTAAATTAAAAACTCGTATACCTCTTCCTGAATCCCCCTTAAACGATATACTGTACAATACAGGTCTCCCTCACTATCCGATGTCTTTATTATTCATATCATTAGTAGTTTTTAGGAGTTTGTTTTGGGGTTTTGGCTGGTCCGAGAATGCATCCCCCATTAATTTTAGGGTTTGCTATATGATTTTTCTATTTAAGATCGAGTTTTCAGTAACGCGACCCAATCGTAAATCGAGGGAGACCTGTATCTATCTATTGCCAGATGCCTTGATAACCCGAGGAGGGTGGCCACGAATGAATCTCCTTCATTAATGTAATTTATTTGATTCTGTAGCTTGTTTTGGAGGGAAGGATGATAGCCCAATCACCCATTGCCGTGCACAGTGTGTGGTGTGCACGTGGAATGTAATAATAATGTTGTAATGGTTGTGGATATTAACTTATACACTACTCCGTTTAATTTCATTTGACGGTAAATTGGATCTTTTAGCTGCTGATTTCTCACTCAAACAATACAGTATATCTATCTATTGCCAGACGCCTTGCTACCCCGAGGGGGGCGGCCACAAATGAATCTCCTTGATTAAGTTAATTCACTTGATTCTGTAGCTTGTTTTGGAGGGAAGGATGGTAGCCCAATCAGCCATTGTCGTGCATAGTGTGTGGTGTGCACGTGGAATGATAATGTTGCAATGGCTGTAGATGTTAACTTATACTCCATTTAATTTCATTTGACGGTAAATTGGATCTCTTAGCTGCTGATTTCTCGGTACTCAATGGAAAAATATGAAACTAGTATGTCTCTGCATCCTCTTAAGACTAATTTTATATAATCAGCACCATATTTCACTACAAAATCTTCAAATTATCAGAAATCTTGATGGGAACTTTGGAATTTACCGTCAGTTGAAAAGAAACCGACTATAGTCACTAACCAGAGTAGTGACTGTGGGGGCGCTCGTTTATGGCCTTGGCCTTACTCGGGGCCTTGGGGCTGTTCGGCCAGGCAGCTTGGGGAACAACAACAACAACAACAACCAGAGTAGGCTAATCAGCTTATCATGCAGAACATGCACAAGCATTCACATTGTAAATGCGACACTGCTATACTGCACATTCCACATGTCCCTCTCCGTAATCTTAGGTATATAAGTAAAATATAGTATGAATGAATTGCGAGTGTGGTTTCTTTAAATTATCAGTCGACTAATCAGTTGAGTTAACCACTGCATAAGAAACTACACTCGTAATACAATCATGAGAATTATATTTCCACATACCGGTATTATAAGATCACAGAGATCAAAACTTATGTGGCCAACTGTACATCACACACTATACACAACAATAAGCAATTGGGTCAAGCAAACCTACCATGAAAACAAGCTTGAGAGTTGAACGAATTGCTACAGAATATGTAGGCGATGTATTTGTGGCCACCTCATAGGGGCTCAAAGTATCTGGCAATAGCTATATATAACTTCTCATGTCCAGAGTTCAAACTTTCAATAGTGTACCACTTTTTTGTACTTCACTCACAGCAAAAGTGAGAAAGGACTTGATTGTACCTACCCTGCCTCTATCTTGGCTGCATCTACTGTACAGCTAGTGTGTATACTAGTGTGTATACTAGTGTGTGTGTTACCTACCGTGTACAGTATGTATCTTGGCTACATCTACTGTACAGCTATTGTGTATAACAGTACTGGTAAGTGTATGTGTGTGTGTGTGTGTGTATTTTATTTTTAATCAGTCTAGCCCCAGCTAAGCCTAGAGCATAGGAGGGGTAAGAGTGACAGTTGTGGGGTAAGGGGGAGAGAGAGAGAGAGAGAGAGAGAGAGAGAGAGAGAGAGAGAGAGAGAGAGAGAGAGAGAGAGAAAGAGAGAAAGAGAAAGAGAGAGAGAGAGAAAGAGAAAGAGAAAGAGAAAGAGAGAGAAAGAGAGAGAGAGAGAGAGAGAGAGAGAGAGAGAGAGAGATACAGAGAGAGAGAGAGAGAAGAGAGAGAGAGAGGAAGAGAGAGAGAGAGACAGAGAGGAGAGAGAGAGAGAGAGAGAAGAGATGAGAGAGAGAGAGAGAGAGAGAGAGAGAGATAGAGAGAGAGAGAGAGAGAGAGAGGAGAGAGAGAGAGAGAGAGAGAGAGAGAGAGAGAGAGAGAGAGAGAGAGGGGGGGGAACTGTGGGAGTAGGGGGGGGGGGGGACCTTTGGGGGGGAGAGAAGAATGTTGTGGTGGTAGAATAAAGAAATATTTAGTGAGGGGAAGGGAAGTTAAGGGGGTTGAGAATATATTTTAATCCAATTAATTTAAGTACAAAAAAAATACAGGTCTATGATGCTGCATAGTGATACAAAGGCATAATCTAACATGTTTTATTGGTTTTATTAAATATTCCTGTAAATATAATCAAATATCATTACTGTAAATTGTAAATCACAGTTTACACCTCCAGATAGAAGTGCATGAGGGTGATTCATTCGTGGTCACCCCTTTGGGGATCATGGCGTGTAGCAATAGATTTTTAGATAATTAATACACTAATGATTATACTACAATTCTTATAAAAACTTTAATTTAAATAGGCTAAAGAGATCTAGACCTTGGTGGCATCCACACAAACACAGACAAGAGGAACAGGTTTCAATTAAAAATGACCATAACCAGAACAGCTACTTTCCTAACCTAACCAAAATCAATTTAAGGGGGGGGGGGTCTCCCTCATGATTAGCCCTATTAGTTTTCAGATTTCAAAATGCTTGGCTGATTAGTTTGGCGATTTTAAGGCTTTTCGCCCTATTTCTTTGTCAATAATAGGACTTTTAGCTTCATTTAGTTGTCAATTTTATCCTGACGAGCGTTAGTAATCCTGTAATTCAAGAGGAACTGGCCTTCAGCCGGAACAATTTTCTATTGAAAAACATAAACATTTATCTTGAAGGAGGGTCTTGAGTGTTTATTAAACCCTAATTTTTAAATCTGGTATAGATAATCTGATCAATGTAATACCAAGTTATCGGAAGTTAATGATAATCCGATAACGATAATTATTATTTAATTTAATAATATATAAAACAAGAAAAAGATTCAAAACCTATCGAAAATGCACATCTATGCTAAATACAAGAATATATAAGCATTATCTATATATTTTTTTGTTTTTTAATATTAGTTTAACCAGACCACTGAGCTTTACAAAAGAACTCTCATAGGGCTGGCCCGAAGGATTCGATAAAGATATATAACTAAACGAGTCAAGATAGATAGGGAAGGGCAGTAGGGGAACAAATCGAGGAAGGTGAAGACACACAGACATTTCTCGCCATTTCACCAGTTCAGCCGGACCACATGAGCTCCACATCAGAGCTCTTATAGGGCAGGGCCGAAGGATGAGGCAAGAACTGCTACACCGCAACACCAACCAAGAAGTGATCAGGGCGAAGAATGAGAGATCAGGTCGAAGGTACAAAATCACATCGAGAAGCAAAAAATGCATTACCGAAGGGAATCAAGTCAGTCCGGCCACAACAGCAACCGAAGATACAAAACGGATCAGGAGTCAATCACCTAGCCAGGCCAGGGAGACATGAGATAGAGGCTGCCCGAGGACAGCCAAATGGGACAGAATAAGAATAGAAAGGGAAAAACATAGAATGAGGAATGAAAAACTAATCAAAATAAGTCAAGCTGAGGACAAAAGCTCGAGGGGAGATAGGAAGGGAAATTACCACATCTATCCCCCATCAAGCCCCAGTCGCCGGCCCCCAAGTCCCCCAACCGCGGCAAGGAGAGTAGTATCAGGGGGGAGCATTATCTATAAGTTTTGCAACTTTTTGCTTAATAATTATCAGACTAAAAAACTCAAGTTATCGGAAATCAACTGGTCCGATAGCGAAAATGGAAATTAACTTCCAATAATAGTCTGACTAAAAAAATAACTTTGATAATTATCTGTTATCAGGTTATCCCTTTAGTGCCCAACTTTGCTTGTAACATTATATTTCATTAATTGATACTTACAATTTTAGCCTACTGCTAACAGGTCCGATCCACAATACTGTTCAAAGTGGTATCAGTCATAACAAATCAAAATAGGCTACACTTATGTAACTGTGTCAAAATTGCTAATTGATAGTTATTAGTTTATTACTTGACAAGCTGATGAGTGATTGGTGCTTCTGAATGCTTGTGTGCTTGCTTTTTGTGGACGAACTGTTATGTGTTCTTCTCCTGTCACCTTTTTTTCCTTTCTTGTGTCTCTTACTGATCTTCCCTACCCCTTGTGGGAGTAAGGGCTGGCTGCTGGCTACTGACTGACTGACTTGACAATTCCAATTTAATCCAATCCGATAATCGAATATACAGTATTTTACTGATGATTTTCTATTCAATATATATTTGCAAATTCTTACCAAATCAAAGCTTGTCTTTATATTGTATTGTTCCTGTTTTGGTTTGTATATTTTGCAAGTTTTACATTATACAGTAACTACAAACAAAACCCAGGTACACTTGAGCCCAACTCGTCAATGAATCAATACTAAAGGTCAACACCACACAGAAAATAAAGAACACCTATGGTAGACTAGCCTATTCAGACATACTGGCTCAATCACTACAGGTCTCCCTCACTATCCGATGCCTCAATTTATGATAATATTATAGGGTTTTTAGGTGTTTGTTTTTGGGTTTTGGCTGGTACCAGAGTGCATCCCCATTTACCACATTAATTTTACGGTTCGCTATATGATTTTTCTATTCAAGATCGGGTTTTCAGGAACGTAACCCAATCGTAAATCGAGGGAGGCTTGTATCAATAAGAATACTATTGTTTCTTCACTATAAAATTATTTATGCTTAACCTTTACAAAATCAGAAATGTCTGGACACATGGAGCTTGAAGCAATTCAAGTCATAGGATGAGGGAAAGACAGACTGAGGGAGAGTTCCAAAGGTTACTTGTTATATTATTGTTTGTAGGTTTAACCCTCCTCTAGCGGGTGCTCTGTGGCCGCCTTTCTGGGCCGTTCTGACTGCTATATCAACCATCAGTATGAAAGGAACTGTATTGCGCCGAAAACTAGGTGGAAATCGCTACACAATGACGCCACATACAGCTACGTAGCACTCGTGGAGCACTGACAGTGTTACCTCGAAGATGGAAGTTTAGCAGATTTTGCTACCTTGCTCACTTTTAGCGAACTATTGGTTACACTGTCATCCTCACGCGCGGTGGGGGAACTGGAGTTAGTGTGGGCCGGGAGGCCACAGATGTCGGACGTATGGATCATTACTATCCCACCCATTTTCACTCGATTTCCACCCTTTTTTCACCCGTTTTTTGCCAGTTTTTTCAACACGACTTATGTGGTGAGCCGCTTTTTAAGGGTTAAAGGCTTAACAAATAATAACTTAACAATTGTGAGAAGAATATGTTACAAAGTTAAATGTCATTGAAATCTTTGACAAGGTTACTACAAATGTACTGTAAATAGGTTATATTATTTTATGCTACTGTACTTACAATTTCATCTTCTGAAGCACTCCATAAGTTAGATAAGTCTGGTGACGAAATAGAAGTGGTAAAGTGATTCAGTGGTTTATCAGAGTAAACTGTGCTCGCAGGTGGAGATGTGGTGTTATCAGTGTTGTTTTTATTACAAAAAGATAACTCAGTCACAGCAATGCTTTCTGGTGATAACTGAGGAGCTGACGCCGCATTCATAATTGTAATTTCTGGGGATAATTTATTTGAGGGATCAAATACTTCATTCACTTCAGTATTTTCAGCAGGTAACGTATGTGGAGCATTAGATAATTCATTCACAACAGAATTATCTGTGGATGACTTTTTTGGGAGACTATGTTTGCAATTCACATTGTTTTTAGGATTCACATTTTTCAGAGAGTCTCTGCTCGAAGAAACAGAATTCTGCCGACTGCAGTGCTTGAACTGGTCCTCCAGATTTGTGAGTTTCTTATTGAGTGTATAGTGGTCGTACTCCAGCGCACACATTGTATCTTTTAGGTTGGTACACTTCCCCTCCACCACTTCCACTTCCTCGCGCACTTTACCGATGTGGTTCACTAGCCTGCGCACCGTTTTTAGCGTGGCATTCTGTATCCGCCTCTGCAGTGTCTCCAGATTATCAGGTGTGACAGCACGCGAAGCTGCATGAGGGGAACTGGTACGGCATGGGGTGGATTGAGGGGAATCAGCAAAGCGCGGGGTGGATTGAGCAGTACCGGTATTGATGAAGAGTGGTGAGGAACGACCAGACTTGCTATGGCGTGGTGAGGTATGGGTGGAATAGATGTGATGCGGGGTGCCATGAGCAGATTTGACGAGGCGCGGAGATTTATCCCCTATTGCAACATATATCAAACTTGACGGTGTTCCAGATCGCCCTTCATCGTCTGCAAGCATAAATTTACGCCACCTGTCGGATTCACTAAAAGACGACTGGCTCTTTAATTCCGTCCGTGAACACTCGCTCTCGACGGAAATTTTGGGAGGGTTTGAGTACGTGCCTTGTGCGCTGGAGACCCGACTGCTGCATTTGCCCAAGCTGGATCTACGGATGAAGCGAGTGATATTGTTGGAGCACTTAACCTGCGGATCTGGCTCCAACAGATCCTCCTGGCTGCTGAACACACTTCCATCTGTCTCTGGGATGCCACTGCTCAGAATCCCACTTATGTCCGAATCCTCGTTAAGCAAGTCATCGGAACTGCTATTGCCACCGCGGTATGTAAACATCGATCTCTGCAGGGGATTCGGTTTGCGCTTCCTTGATTGTGGGCGGCTGGGGGGATCAAGCAAGTCTTCTCTACTACTGTACTCGCTGCAGTATTCTTCTGCCGACCTACTGTTTCTGGGGCTTCTTCCGTAACGCCGGTAGGAGTTTGTTGCCCGCATGTAAGAGAATCTGCATGTTGTCTCATCTTCCGGGATATCCTCATAGCTCAGTTTGTTCTCCTTGGGCGAGATTTTGATCATGGGGAGGGAAAACCGGCGATTCCTTTTCTTCCCATTTGTAGGGGGGTCTCGCTTGCCCTTGAAAAACATCTTGGAACCACTCACATCATTCAAAATATAATCATGGGAACTGATAAAATGTCGAGCCTAGCTGCCGCAGATCATAAGAACTGGCTCCCATAGTGCCAACTATACAACTATGGGTTACCAGTACTTGGCGAGGGAGTAGCAACGCCAGGAAGCCCAACAAGGTGCCTCCAGTCATCAGACCTGATCCTCTTAGCTAAGTCAAATTCCGTCTCCCCTCGTTTCTTCATTTAGACATGTTATTTGGCACAGGCAGATAATACTCTTGGATGAGTATTATCTGAATAATACTCAGAACTGAATGTACTTATTATATAATAGAACAAAATTGTGTTCTTTTATTTCTAAATTTTATTTTGCTAAAGCGTTATTTCCACATAGCAATTTAGAGAAGTTATTTTGCCTTTACATTGTGTCTTTCCAGTTTTGGTTTGTTTATTTTGAAAGTTTTATAATATAATTATTTAAAAGTATGAAAATATTACGGTAACAATAAAAAAATTCATACACATAATAAGCATCCTCTATTTATAATACAGTAACTGGGTATGCTGTATAGCCTATCGATACTGTATATATACAGTATTTAGGCTTTATTTCCAATTTCCACAGATTATTCTAAATTTCCCAGATATCTATATTTCATTGAGCATCCTCAATACCCAAAGTGTCTCCAATTTCCCCAGACACTGCCAAATGCTTAACCCCTTCTGTATGGTGCCCGTAATATGACAGGGACCATTTTCAGGCTATTATGAGCCCTGACAGAGAGGCCAGGTGTTGGAGGGAGCATACTGTAGGGGGGCTCCAACCTCTTGCCACAGCGATCGGGCACACACTGAGGGTATGGTGATGGGCTGGTCTATCAGAGTGAGAACTGAGCGATCTCTGCCATACCCATAGCTTACTCTGACTGTTCCTATTACTTAAATATTTTCTAGATCTCAAGTGACGGCGTCGCTTCCATGGATTGACCTCCCAATCTACCAAGATTGGAAGCCAAAGCGTCACATTTTTCCTTTGCCCCTCAACTTTCTCTTCATAATTGCTGAGGGCCACAGGGCCCTGGGTGGGGCTTTGGTTTCCCGGGCGTTTCCGCACCCTCCTCAGCTCCCTGCCATGGAGTGGCTTCGGTCACCCAGGCTTTATTGTGGTCGGCAGGGAGGGTTCTGTGGGGGCACTCGGTTATGGCCCTGGGGCTGTTCGGCCAGGCAGCTTGGGGAACAACAAGAACAACACTGAGGGTAAGATACGGCTGTTTCACTCATGTGCAGTGTCACACATTGCAAAACAGCCAAAATTGCCCCTTTTTTTACCAATTTTGGCCTTAGCTTGCAAGATAAACAGATGTCGTACAGGGATGATTCAGATGTCATTGGAAAGCTCTATCATTGTACTTTCACGGATA
Organism: Paralithodes platypus; assembly: GCA_032716605.1. Taxonomy (NCBI): domain Eukaryota; kingdom Metazoa; phylum Arthropoda; class Malacostraca; order Decapoda; family Lithodidae; genus Paralithodes; species Paralithodes platypus. The sequence continues at coordinate 2,699,666 of CM064506.1, forward strand.
TATAATTGTATTACGCTATGGCTCTTGTTTATGCATGAACAAGAGCATGGAATGAAGGTAATTTTTGGCAATTATGCCCGCAGCGTGGGTGTTTAGATACTTTCAATATCCCTGTATCCAAACTCTCCTAAAATTCAAAAGATTGTCCCAGATATAAAAAAAAAATATCTCAATTCATTTCAATTTCCCCAGATACAGTATCCCAAAATTCTGAAGATTACCCAGATATTAAAACAAAATTCCCAAGATATCCCTAAAATCCCAAAACATTCCTAATTTTTCCAAGTGTTCCTGAAAGTATTCTGATAAAAACAAATATATATACAGTATATTATTATATGGTAGGTTAACCCCTTCAGCATGATGACATCTTTCCACCTTTTTTTCTGGCTAACGTTAGACGATTTTATGCAGTTTAAGAAGGACCTACTGTATGTTATTGAGAGGGTTTACTGAGATTGTATGGAGTCCTAGAGCAGGGTGATTAAACGAAAGAGCTATTCCTTTCTTTTTAATCATTACTAGATGTGTGTGATTTTGTGTTTTGCTTTGTTTTGTTTTTCTAATGTGTTGTGATGTCCCTGTTCGGGACATCCCCCATTAAACAAAAAAAGGGGTGGGGGGGAACTGGTGCAAGTGCCAGAGTAGGCCTACATACAATATATACTATATATACATGGTTAAATTTATCCTTGACGGTTGTTACCATGTCCTTGGAAGTGATAAAATAGCCTAAACAATGCAACTTTATGTGAATTTTCCTGCATTCTTTATCATACTCATTCTAGTCTTAAAACCAAAATTTCCCGGTTTGACACACTGTCCTAAATCGTCTAATGGTGACCTGAATAATATAATGTAGAACTTGCAAAATAAACAAACCAAAACAGGTACGACACAATATAAATACAAAAGAACTTCTCAAAATCACCATGTAGAAATAACGCTTTAGCAAGATATATAAATTATGTCACTGTGCTCAAGGGGTTGATGGAATGTGTTAAGAAAAAAAAACATAAATAGGATGTCAACAAAGTCAGCCGGTGTGAATGTATTGCATTACTATGGATTCACTACCCCCAGAGGCTGTGTGTGTGTGTGTGTGTGTGTGTGTGTGTGTGTGTGTGTGTGTGTGTGTGTGTGTGTGTGTGTGTGTGTGTTGTACAGTATACAATGTGTGTACTAAAACTTTTCAGTCTGCTATGTGAGAGTGTTTGCATAAATACTTGTACAGTTGGTCAAAGTTCCAGCTGACCCACCCTCGCTCTGGGGCTCGCAGAGTTATCTGGCAATACTGGTGTAGGAAGGTGTGTCTTACAAAGATTGGGATTGGTAGATCTGATTTCGGCTATATCATTGTTAGAACATATACTAAACAAGGGAAAGTTAGCCTATCTCAAATAACAATGCATACATCACTTTGTATGATCCCGAACATTCACCCAAAGTTCGTAGATTTGCTTAAATATTCAAGTTATTATATCCACTGATTGGCAACTATACCAGCATTGCCAGCTAATTCTGCGAGCCCCAGAGTGAGGGTGGGTCACCTGAAACTTTGACCAACTGTACATGTGTGTGTGTGTGTTGAGCTTTTTAGGCTCGTATTGTCCCGCTTCCTGAGTTACAATTATCTAAGTGTGTGTGTGTGTTTGTGAGAGGAGGCCTTTTTATCTTTTATTCTGGGTAATATTAGATGATTTCATGCAGTTTAATAATGACTCATGTTATGCAGAGGGTTTATTGAGATGATATTAACCCGTCTTTAATCCTAGAGATAGACTAGCTCCAAGCTAAAGAATACGGTCTAATAGTAAGCAGAATACAATGAAAATTACGTCATCGTGCTGAAGAGGTTAAAAAGGAACTGTGTTATCCAGATGCTTTATGGAGATCGTATTTATCCCTTTGAGTCCTTGAAATAGATCATATGATGCAGAAAAACCTGTAATGATAGTGATGAAGCAGTTTTTACCACCATACACACCCTGCTCAAGAGCGGAGCTAGGGTGGATGCCCTGATGTTTCAGTGACGTCAGTGAGCAGTTGCCACAGATTCCTAGATCGCGCCGTCCACCAACAGCACTGTCATCTACCAATAACACAAACTGGCTCGGGACTGTTTGGCCAAGCACTGGCAAGCAGCCTAGGGAACGACTACTACTACACACACTGGCTGGCCTGAGCCTCAAACCGTCAACTTCTCGGTTTGCAGGCGAGTGCTTTACCAATGGTGCCGTAACCAGAATACAGTAAGGCGAAAGTTACGTCATTATGCTGAAAGGGTTAATGATGAATATTACGCACCTGTGTGGCTTTGGCTGCCTCAGGGGCCGCTGGGACGGTGCTAGCCTTGTTGGAGAGTTTAGCGTTAGTCCGGGCAAACCCTTCCACTGTTGACCTCACATCTTTACTCTGGAGGCGAAGTGATTGACCCAACACCGACCACTCCTCACCTATGGATATATATAAAGTACCGTTAAAGAAATTACCACTTGTGAGTTTCAAGCTACAGTATAAGGAAGTTGAAACTGTAAACATAGAAACTTATCAGAAAAAGAACAATAATGCAAGCTTATGATAGTTAAAAAATTCTTGAATTTGGTCTGGAGGGGGTTTCTGCCAAAGCAATCCATTTTAGAGTGCTTCTTGAGGAAGCAAGGCAGCCACACACGTATTACTTAGCTCGAACAGTAGAGAGAGTAACATACAGTACTGTATATATTTGGTATCTTGCTGCTAGAAAATATTCTATTTGGGAACTCAGTGGGCTGGTTAAACAAATTTGGTGGCTTAATCACTCCGTCATGTATGCTTATTGTCTCAGATTCTGCCAAACAAATCAAGATACTACTGTCCGGAATTGTTTTCCCCTTGCCATTTTACATTCTATCACGCTCTCTGCACATGATTGAACCATACTTACCAAGATGTTGAAGTAGAGCTGCTGACTGTGGGAGGTGCTTGAGGTAAAGTTGGGACCAAACGTTCCAACACTGAGAGTCCTGCGTCAGACACTGCACCAGGCACGTCAACAACTGGGAGGGGTAACAGGTCAAATGTACTCTAAATATTTATGTTTGTTTATTTTATTTTTAATTATATTTTTTACATCGTTCTTAACACTAATAACATCCCAAATTAAATTAATGAAAGCATGTGATTCTCCCAGGAGGATATCAAATACAGAACTTACATGCTCTAACCATTACACTATCAAGACCGTTCACATAAAAGAATAAAGGAAGGAAAACCAATTTGAAGAGATGGCGACATTACTGCAACGGGAGTATGAAGAAAGCAACAGAGGAATATATGGTGTCTTTATACAGAAACGATACTATACTTTATCATAAGCTATTTACAGTTTTCCATATTCCTTGCCTTTAAGAGATAAAATGAGTTAAAAACTACAAAAAACGCAAAGTAAGACCGGGGTGCAAGGGGTTAATGTTAAAATATAAACTGTTATCAGTCACTGCTGCATAAGCTAACCCCCCACACTTCGAGGAATATGTAGTGACTGGATGTATCTGTGTGTGTGTGTGTGTGTGTGTGTATGTATACTTACTCTAGTGGTGTGTGTAAATAAAGTATGGTAGCCTACACACACCCACAGATACCTCCAGGCACTATATACGGTATTCGTAGTAGTCTGGGGGGGGGGGTGATATGAGTGTGGGTGTGATGTGTGTGTTCCAATCATTACAAGTGGTTAATCATACCTTTACATTAGCTTCCCCTGATGTTTGCAATTAACCTGTTTCTATACAGTGACTCACCACTCAGCTTTCACACCTGTGTACACTACAGATCCTGTATCAAGAGAGACTGAGCATCTTATTTTTTAGATGCCATTTTGGTGCCATTATCATCAAACACCGGGGTGGTATTTTATTTTTGATCATGTAAAATGTCTATCCTACGGCCAAACTATATATCCTTTGACAGTATTGCTGAGTGTTATTTATGGGTTTGGATATAAGTAAAGTGTAAAGAGAAACCAATGTTTTGTCCTATGTACATGAAGGAAACAAAAGGCAAAACTACCTGTAACAAGTGTCCCCTCCAAAGTTGAAAGGGTGATAGAGCCAAAATCAAGAAACGTTAGAGGAAATTTAGGTATGTTGGAAAGAAATGTAGTGTGCTTGTTAAGTATAGTTGTTGTTGTTAAGTATAGTAAAATTAATAGGTGGAGGAGGTGATTGTGAAAGTTGGTTTGATTACTCTCGTTACAGGTGAAACACAAATAGAAACAGTGGGGGAAGCCAGGCAAATGAAACAGGAGTTCCAGCAACTTCTTATCATATGCCTATGTGGCCTCCCCTGGGTACTGCCCTGCTCAATTGGTGCCTACAATCTCCCCATCCTAATGGTATCATTTTTTTTTTTTTTTTTTATATTCCAACTACTCCCTCTCGGGCATAGGCTGAGAGCCTTTACACTACACCGCTGATCACGGTGAGGCCTGTGAGGTCTTGTTCCAATCTAGGGAGTGAAACATGCGAAGCACCCGCCTATGCGCTTCACAGTCTCATCCCCCACACTCGGACCCTCACTCTCAGAACGCCACCTATTGAGCAATTAACTTACTAGGCATTGCCCCCCTGTAACATATTTTGAATATGGGAATATTCATACAATGCTATTTAATCAGGGAATAATGAGGGTATTTTTTGCCTTGTACTACAAACCTATACACATGTGACATAATAACATTGCTTTATATGGGAGATATATGGTATATTATCTAACATCGTCCTCTTTCCTCCCATTCCTCCACTACTGTTTCGTTTCATACGCTCGGCTACAACCATGTATTTCATCAGCTGACTGCTAATACTTGTGTTTCATTTAGGTTTGTGTTTAGAAAAAAGGTAAATACAATTTATTTTACTGTTTTACACTGAAGTATGTTGTCTTTAGCATTATTGTATATCATATAGCTATTCACCACAACAATGCACCAACTCAAACAAGTTGGAAGACGGTTGCCAAACGGGATTTTTTTTCTCCCGACTTTGACTATACTGTACCACTATTGTACTGTATGCAATATATAAAGGGCCTGGTATATTATAAATCAATCTATCTATCTATCTTAGTGACAATGTAAATACAGTAATTCCTCACTTAACAATGCAGCTAAGTTCCTAAAAATATAGACTTTAACCCCGAGGAACAGGGCCGTGAATCGAGTGGTTTGGAGGTTTTGCCTTAAGTGTAGAACCACACAAATCGTATGATTTAGGTTGGCTAAAAACCAAGGACACCACATACATAATTGCATGCTTTAACCATTACACTATCAAGACAGTTGAAGGTTCTATTATAATGTAAAACTTGCAAAATAAACAAACCAAAACGAGGACAAGACAATAACTGCTGTGGAAATAACTATTTATCTAATCAATACAGCCTACTCAGGCCCAATCCCCACTTTACCTTTTTTTTTGGGGGGGGGGGTCCGACTCAAGACATAACTATCTATCTATCTATCTATTGCCAGACGCCATACTCCCCTTAACCCCTTCTGTACCGGCAACATCTGTATTATTTGATGATTTCAGCTTCATTTAGACGATTTTATGAAGCTTAGGAAGAATATATGGTAGCTAAAAAGGTTAATTGGGATAGTCTGTGACCTTTTAATGGGTAGACATCCTTCCTAAGCTGAACAAAGTGGGCTAATAGTTGTCAGAATATAAGGAAAAGTACATCACCGGTAAAGAAGGGGTTAATGAGGGTGGCAATATACAAAATGCCCCCAAGCGAACCTATCCCCTGTAAGAGGGACAACCCATGCCAGTTTACTGAAGAACTTACAGGATTGACCACTCACTTCAGGGTCCGTCTGACTCCGAGGCCTTTTATGTAATTTTTAGCACTATTTTTCTACAGTGGTGTGCGGCTAATCCATCCACTAACCTGCTTCACCCTAAGATAGCAGTACTGTACTGATTTGTATAAGGTTTACTCCCCTAGACAGGTTGCCGCCCAAGGCTGACGAGTCCCATCCACCCAGATAACGCTTAAGCAAAATAAAATATTTAAATAAAAGAACACAATCCACCACATAGGGTGTACATTACTACATGAGCAAGTTAATCTGTTCCCCAAGCAAACTAATCACACACATAACGCAATATTGTCATGTTCAAGGAATTAGTCAATTTGGGAAGTCTATTATATATATAAACTTACCTCAACTCTCAGCGGGTGTGCTACGGTTGAGTCTAGTCGACGTAGGAACGATGGGAAGAAATTTCTTAACGTCAGTTCTGGATTGGAACTGAACGCTGCGGTCTGAAAGTATACAGTCAAGTCTCATTGTAATACAGTTTGCCATAACAATATTTTCAGAACAGGGTCAATTTTTTCATGTACAGTCGGGCTAATAAGTGATGTTTCGGCAACAAGTACTGTATGTTTTGATTAATAATTGGTATCAGCAATATTTACACATGATTTCTTCTTTATGAGTGAGATATACAATTATGTTGCTATACTTGCCCACCCTATTCAACATCTGACAGACATTAAAGCGCCACCATACTTCATTTACTCAGTACAACACAAAACACACCTTAGTTGGGAAGCCTTGTGTTCTCAGTTTCCTAGGGTTTAACAGAGACGTTTTTACTATAGGTCTACCAGTAAGAGAACAAAAAAAATCACAGTGCCGAGAATACAGCATGGAAAATAAACCTACATATTGAAACAGTTTTTATTGTAAAGAAAACAGTTTTGGCTTATTTTGAGCCATCTTCAGAGGGCTCAATAAAAGCCAAAACTGATGTATCTCTACACTAACTTTTGTTTTGTTCAATACAGGTCTCCCTCGATTTACGATTGGGTTACATTCCTGAAACTCGATCTTAAATAGAAAAATCATATAGCAATCCCTAAAATTAATGGGGTTAATGATGCCTTCTCGGACCAGCCAAAACCCAAAACCAAACTCCTAAAAACCAATAATAATATTAGCATAAATTGGGGCATCGGATAGTGAGGGAGACCTGTATGTGGGCTTAGTTCTCCAATAATCCAACAAGAAAAAAAAAATCCTCGCTCTCACCTTAACTTTAGGGTATAAAGCGAAGAGCTGTCGTTGGATATGCTTGGGTAGGGAAGCGGCGGAGACCCAGGTAAAGTCAAAGATGGAGAAGAACTGTCGGACTCCGAGTACATCCCCACACCGTCCTGCCCCACCCCCACCCCCGCCCCCAAACACCAGGTCCCCGTAGTCCACCACATAACCAGAGTAGTTCTTCAGACCAATTATGGGCATCATCATCTCAAGCCACACTGGAAGGAAAACACAAATATTACATGAGGAAAAATAGATATGATGATGAGGTAAAGACACAAATGCAGAGTAGGACCCAAAATTATTGTTCATGTTATTGAGTTTTTGTTGTTTTCTCTTGGCACTGGATATACCGGTATAAGGCTGACTGTACCCCATTTTTATGTTATTCCTGAAGAAGCCGTGTCTGGCGAAACGTCGAATAATCTTGGGTCCTACTCATCATTTGTGTCTTTACCTTATCTGTCACAGCCAATGCTGATTTTCACCAGATATGATGATATTTAATGCTACTTTAACCCCTTCAGCATGATGACTTAATTCTCGTCTTATGTTGGTTACCAGTAGATGATTTTCTTCAGTTTATAATCTAAGGCTAGGACTCAAAGGGGTAAGTACTATTTCCATAAACCACCTGAATACCGTAGAATAAAAGGTACCAGAGGCACAAAAATACTGAACAGTTTAAAGTTATAGTTGTTGTTGTTGTTGTTCCCCAAGCTGCCTGGCCGAACAGCCCCAAGACCCCGAGCAAGGCCAAGGCCATAACCGAGCGCCCCCACAAAACCCTCCCTGCCGACCACAATAAAGCCTGGGTGACCGAAGCCACTCCTTGGCGGGGAGCTGAGGAGGGTGCAGAAACGCCCGGGAAACCAAAGCCCCACCCAAGGCCCTGTGCCCCTCAGCAATTATGAAGAGAAAGTTGAGGGGCAAAGGAAAAATATGACACTTTGGCTTCCAATCTTGGTAGATTGGGAGGTCAATCCACGGAAGAGACACTTGAGATCTAGAAAATATATAGGTAAAAGGAATAGTCAGAGTAAGCTATGGGTATGGCAGATATCGCTCAGTTCTCACTCTGATAGACCAGCCCATCACCAGTAAAGTTATAGTAGGATCAGGTTAGGTAAAGGTTAAGGGGAGATGGTTAACTTTTTGGTTGATTTTTTAATTTGCTAATTATTTTTCTAGTTTCCTTCCTTGACCTCGATCAAACTATTAAAAAACACCTATTAGATCCCCCGGCAAGAATGTTAAGTGCGGGCATACCGCCACCTATCGACACCTAAATAGCACAAAAGGTCTTAATATTGACAAGGAAATGGGGCGGAAGGTCTTAAAATCAACAAACTAATGGGGTAAACATCTTAAAATTTAAAAACTAATGTGGCTAAACATGAGGGAGAAGGGGATCTAGAAAAACGACCAGTCTCCCCTTAACCCTTGGGATCCGGGGGGCCTCATATGAAGTTTGGTATTTTCAAACTTCATAATTCAGTAGGCTAGCTACTGATTGAGACCACCTAGAGCAGTCAATTGTTTTGCAAATTGTAGAAGTTTTCTTGTATGTAGACTGCCGTTGAGATGACATCGCTACGTTGCGTGGTTGCCGAGTTCTGATGATTATATCGGCGACTTTTAAGCCGTGCATTTTGCCTCATATGAGGCCTCCCGGATTCCAAGGGTTAAGACTGCCTGACAATGATGAACAGAAGGAAGGGTTCTAAGGTCATTCAATAGTCATGAAAGTTGCTAAGTGGACAGAGACTGATTGTGTGTGTGTGTGTATGTGTAGAGGGTAATTTAGGTTAGGGGCAAAGCTAGGTATGGTTAAATTCACTCTAAATGTATACCAAATGAACATAAACAAATCATAGACTGCCAAATGAACATAAACAAATCATAGACTGCCAAATGAACATAAACAAATCATAGACCGTTTCTTTTTAACTGAAGGTAAATTGAAAAGTTTCCATCCAGATTTTTCAGTTACTATGAAGATTTTGTTGTTGTTGGTGTTGTTTTTCCCCAAGCTGCCTGGCCGAACAGTCCCAAGGCCCCGAGCAAGGCCAAGGCCACAACCGAGCGCCCCCACAGAACCCTCCCCGCCGACCACAATAAAGCCTGGGTGACCGAAGCCACTCCACGGCGGGGAGCTGAGGAGGGTGCGGAAACGCCCGGGAAACCAAAGCCCCACCCAGGGCCCTGTGCCCCTCAGCAATTATGAAGAGAAAGTTGAGGGGCAAAGGAAAGATGTGACGCTTTGGCTTCCAATCTTGGTAGATTAGGAGGTCAATCCACGCAAGAGACGCCGTCACTTGAGATCTAGAAAATATATAAGTAAAAGGAACAGTCAGAGTAAGCTATGGGTATGGCAGAGATCGCTCAGTTCTCACTCTGATAGACCAGCCCATCACCACATGACTAGAACCCAATCCTCTCAGCATCAGCTAGGAAAGGCCCTAGAAAGCCGCCTTTGGCGGGGGGATAGCTCCCCTATTTCAACCCTTTTCGGGGTTGGGCACCCGCCCTTTCGGGGTTGAAGATTTTGTAGTGGAGTATGGTGCTAATTATATAAAGTTAGTCGTATTATGATACAGAGACATAGTAACTTAAAGTCATATTATGATGCAGAGACATAGTACTGTAGTTTCAAATGTTTCCATAAGTATCAAGATTTAAGCTGCTTAGGGATTCAATTTATAGTAAGCTGAAAAGAAATAGAGTATCTCAGGGGAGCGTGCTGCCCCTTCGAACAGTCTGCTGCACCAAATCACCACCCAGAATGAGGGGCGACGCGCTCCTCGGTGCCGCTAGGAGAGTGGCGAACTCAACCTTATGTGACCTTAGGTAGGTATAGTTTAGTACCCACCTCTGAGTCCAATATTGAAGTCACCGAGACCAGACTGTCCGACAGCCCAGAGTAGAGAGAGACAGGTAGGTGTTTGGCTCTGTAAGTTGTGGCGTAGTTCACAGTAGTAGGGTAAGTTGACCACACCTACCTCAGGACGGTGCAGGGCTAGGAGCTGAAAAGTCCATCATATTATTATTACCGGTATTCAAGAGGGTGAAGATGGGTAAAGTATCTCGATATTTCGAATATATTGGAGCTGCATTCCTTTGGACTAGTGAATACATACATACATACATACATAAAATTTTAAGACCAAGTGCTCCACACATACGTGCAGTTTCAGTCTCTTGTCCTAATGGCAGCATTCCAGGCAAATAAATAGCTAGGAGGGCACTCCACCACTTTCACTCAATATCCTTTTTAATTCCGTCCCTCCACCACACCCGCAGCTATGGGGTAAGTGCCTGAGTATATACCCCACTCTCAGTCTGCTTCTCCCTCTTTGCCCTTACACCTCACACTCATGCACTCTTTTAATCATTATCTAGCTCATCATACACTCAACAAGACCGAATTATCTTAAGGCATTTGTTCCTCTTCACATTCTCCAATTCATCCACATCATAACACTTGCGTACCAAAGCTTCCTCATTCGTCTATCTCTCCATGTGACTCTATAAGTACTTCTTTAAGTAACTTATTTCCACCTTTATAATTTATGTCACTCCAACAACATTAATGCTTCACTCCCATACGTAACTAGATCAGCCAGCCGGCTGGTCTAGTGGGGAGCGGTCTTGACTTCCTACCCAGGAGTCTCGAGTTTGCGCCCGCTCAAGCGTGAAGATTTTTGTCAATAGTCCTGGTTGGTATCGTCTCCCTTCAGCAAGAGGATGGTTATTGGTCTCTTACAGTATATCCTCTGGAAAAAGGCAAACTAGGCCTGTGTATCCAGCTCAGTGCCAGTACTTGCACTACTGCGGTCGTTCACGGTGTTGGCGGCGGCGGCAGCAGACGCAAAATTTTTACTATTCTGTATTTTTGCTTTATAATGAAACTTCAAATCTTGTCATCCCCATGCTTTATCAAGATTACTTTCAAACTTCCTTATTGATTCGGAATCGACTACATACTGGGGCAGTGCGTTCCACTCATTTACCACTCTATCACAAAATGATTCTTTGCCTTTTCAAGCCTATTTCTTTCTTTGTAAATTTTCTTAGAGTGTCCTCTCATTCTTGTTCCCTCCCGCATCAAGAAGATACCTTCACACACATCCTCATCATACTTTGCTGACACTATCTTAAAAGTCTCTATCATATCCCCTCTCTTTCTACTATATGCCAGTGTCGTTAGTCTCTGTTGGCTGTTACAGCGCTAATGAATCTTTCAGCGGAGGCTAGAGAGACATAGCACTTAATAATAAACCTGAGGTTGTTATTATTATTATAAATTTGTAAATTACTGAATAAAAAGCTTTTCACAACAAAGTGGTAGACCAATTCCACACATAACTGAGTGAATCTAAAGGTCAACAAATTAATTACTGGTTAATTATAGTTACCTGTATAAAGATCTTGTATCCGGCCACCCCGAGCCCCTTGACCTGTTCCTGTACCATGGCCGTGACACAGTGTTTGTGGAACGCTGCCAATACATTCTCACTACATCCTCCCACAGTCTTTAGTAGCAGCTGAAACCAACAACATTATTTAAATACAATAATGTAAAAGTTGAAAGAACAAAGAAACAAAAGCATGTTGATGACAGGAGGGAGAGGGGCCAGCTATCTCTTCAAGAGAATCTTTACCCAGTTGAGTGGAGCCGGGCGTGACGTCAGCAGCACTTTTCTCAGGCCTCTACTCCGTTATCAAGTTTTGGATCTGTGTTTGTGGGAGCTGTCGCACGCTGCGTGCCCGCATAACTAGTAAAACATGATACTTGAGAATTGATTTTATCAAGATGTATATATAAGGCTCTAGAGTATGATTTATATTTTTTACAAATTCCTTACTTTTGGATTAGGTACTGGTATCCAGTCCTGGCAACCTCTTAAAGTTTGAAAGACCACAAAGTATATTCCGAAATATCAACAAATGTCTGAACAATAGTAGAGTATTTAGTTCTCAAATTTACCTCTCTTTTATTGGACAAAGTCTGTGGTAAATGTCCAGAAACCTGATAACCGGTTCACACTATCACCCTTAGCCTTTGAGACAAGGTCTGAAAAAATGTGGTAGCCTATTGTTCACTTCCAGAAAGTTTCTCCCTCTGAGTAGCCTTAAGAAAAGGGGTTTAACATTTACGGTGCAGGCATATTTCCGCCTATATCCGCCATATTAGGGCTCATTCAGGCACTCCTGATTGATTAGGCAAGTGTTTAAATGAAATGTATTCAGCCCAAAACTATAAGAAAATAGCTTCAAAATGACACCAAAACGAGCTTCGTAGCTCGCGGGCTTCACCCGCAGCGCTACCAGAGACATTTGCTAAAATGAGCCATTATCGCACTATATTTGCCTTTGGCAGCGCTGTATATCTCGCGAGAGCATGGCTCCGAGTCCTCAGTGCCGCGGCCGGCTGGCTGATGGGGAAGGACGTGTGGCCTGTCGCGCTCCCGCTCCCTCGCACTCGATTCTACAAGCTTTAAGAGGCTTTAAAAGCCTGTTAATTGCTGCAAATTGACATGGCGTTCCGGAACGTCTCCTGCAACCAATGGGTTAATGTTGAAATCTATATTTATGGGACTTTTTACAAACGCTATCTCACAATATGTGCTGGAATTTGAAATAAGCAAATAAACTTACTACTGCTCACTGGTGCAGTGCTTAGCACAGGAACCCAATCCCCTATGGCCCAGGATTGTGCCCGACTCATGGAATTTAAAGGCGTGAACAGTTTTATCACAAAACTGAGAGTTGTTACTGTCACCTTTGCAAAAAGGATGGGGAGGATGGGTTGCAATAGGTTAACGCAGCAAAAGTCTGCCTGACTATACTCGGTTTCTTTTCAACGGGCAGTAAATGGCAAACTTCCCATCAAGATTCTTCAGTTATTTTTAAAAAAATCTAGTGAAATATGGTGCTAATTATATAAACTAGGTCTTAATATGATGCAGAGACATAGTGGTTTCATAGTTTTGCATTAAGTATCGAGAAACTAGCTGTTAAGGGATTCAATCTATCGTAGCTGAAAAGAAACATTATCACTTCAGTCATTATTAGTTTGGAGACTATCATGATTATATATAGAGATTGTACATTCTTGGCCTTATTTATGCCTTTACTTTGCCTTGATAACATAATATTCTCCCTACCTTCTTGACATCCTTGTTCATTAGTGAGACCGGGAATGCCGGTGGGTGACCCCTGAAGGCTGGGTCTGGGGTATGGACGGGGTTAACTCGTACATTAAGGTAAGATGCCAGGTCCTTCAGCCAGATGAGTGGAGAGTCAAGGAAGCGGGCCATCACCACCTCCAGCAGATTTTGCACTTGGCTCACATTCAGCTGGGAGAAGAGATAGATGCAAGTTAAAAATAAATCCTTCAGTACGGTACCATACAGTACGATATATTATTAAAGAGTTCATAATATATTTGTAATTATGACAAAAGATAGAACCTCTACACATTTTGACCTTTTTTCTTAAATTATCTTACGGCCAACGGTTACTTACCCCTTACTGGCATTATATATGATGAGTGCGAACTGCGGCGATAGACTCCTTGAATGAAACCGGCTAGTCAACTAGCCTACCGACTTACTGAGCTCTCAGTTCGAGCCAGTGGTCTAGCCTGGTGGCATCCGGTAAAATCTTAGTACAGTACAGTACAGTACAGTACTACTACGTCACCCTGGGAGCTATTTTTAGCGTGGGAAATACAAAATATATCCATATGTCCCACGCTGTGTGTAGTTAAGAAGGACCATGTTTTTTAGAGTGTTTATTGAGATTGTATTTACCCCTTTGAGCCCTAGAGCTAAAGAAAGTCTGGAAAATATTACCGAAACAACCACTAATTTTCCCATGGTGTTTTTTTTTGGTTTAAGGTAGTTTTCATCACTATACAATAGTTGAAATTAGTTACAATCTACTGTCCTCAGATCGGATGACCTAATTACTGTAGTTCGACGGCATATTAATGATAAGTGGCGCTCAGAATGGAGGGATCAACCTTTGGGAGGTCACCTTCGTTCCATCAAAGACGACATTCACATGTGGCCCTCTTCCCTCAGCCCCTGTCGCGCTGACCAAACCCGATTACGCATAGGACACACGAGACTCACTCATGGATATCTAATGACCACACCCCGTAGTCCTCCGCCAGAATGTCACCATTGTCACACAGTTCTTACTATCCCTCACATTTTCTGCGTTTGTCCCATGTACGGCCCTGAAAGACGTCGCTTCTTGCGACACACCTCTTTAAAAGACATCCTTTCTGACTCAGATTCATTCTCGTTCATAGCCATCCGCCATTTCTTAGCAGCTCTTAATCTCTACGATGAAATCTGACCAGTGACCTATATGACTTGACTTACTATCCCCACGCCGACCACTAGCCTTATGAGGGCCTCGGCCCGGAGGGCTAGTTTAAATTAAACACGTCTTCAACAACAACAGTTACAATCCCCGGAAAATGTTATTTCTCCCATTATCCAATGATCTTAAAACACTCAGATGTAAGTAATTTTCAGAGTAAATATACAATTTGTTTTGCCTTTGCATACAGGATGGGTTGAGGGGGGCTTTGCTCCCCCCCCCCCCCATGAATTATTAAAATCAGCATCTATTTTAACAGTAAGGGGCGTAATGAGAGTTTCACTGCCATCAATAGGGAGAGTTATAGAGATTTTTTGTTTGTTTTTAAAGTACCGGTACTTTATATAGTGCACATAAAAAGTATCTCTGGATGTTGAAACACATTTTAATATGATCTTTGTAACATCCTTATTCTATAATAGCCTTCAAATATTGAGAAATAATTAGTGGTAGTTTCGGTAATAAGTACCGAAAGTCTTCTAATGGTAACCCGAATATGATAAAAGCAATATCATTGTATTGAAGGAGTTAAGCTGCATATACAGCACAATACCACCTTTATACCAGTACAGGTACTTAATAATTTTAGAGATGGAACGAATATAAAATTTTCACTATTTGCGAATACGAATACAAATTTTTTTTTGTAAAATTCGCGAATACGAATAGCGAATATTTCAATCCATATTTCATCCTTCAAGAACTGGTAATTATTTTTATATCACCGACAAACGTTAATTAAATTACTATGAAATTAATAACAGAAGTTAATGACGATGTGAATGTGTAATTTCTTATATATCATAAATGAACTGCATGAATTAATGTTTAATATATTGTAAGAGTTCAGCCATAGAAAATTGAATAATTTAAATTAAATCCATTCAATTTTCTGTTTCCAGTCCTCAGTCCCAATGTTGCCGCTTTTTTGGTACTAAAGTACCAGATTTGGTACATTTGACTCTCTCAAGTACATTTTATACATTTTCCAATAAAATAGTCCATATCTGGTACTAAATACGAAATCAGTGAGGAAATATGATGGAATATATTTTAGTGACATGCTATTACATTGGATATGTCTGAAATGGCAATATTGCGACGGTTCAAATGTCCAGGTCCAGCACACGTTCGTTTACCGGGCAGTGATTCCACTTTAGAATAATTTGGTAGGCCTACTTTTCACTAGTTTGATCTTGTACTATTAAATACAGTTTAGTAGCAACACTGCTCAGTCCTCCTTCATTCCACTTTAGCGGTCCCAACGCACATCTACACTGGTATTTATTAGTTTGTGTTAACTTTAAAATTTAATATTTAAATTTTTTGTATACTGTATACAGTATTCTATTGGTTTCGTGAACATATTCGTATATTTGCAAATAGCTGTGAATGGAAATGGAAATGCGAATACGAATATTGAAAAACATAGCGAATATTCGGACATACGAATACGAAACGAATATTCGATCCATCTCTACAAGTTAATATTATGCCATACCATCTGGAAACATATTTAGCTATATACTATAATCTGTATTCATCTGTTTAGCCTCACCCTGCAAACAGCCTCTTCAAGTGTGCCTGGTGGATGTGTTGTGTCATTGTTCTTCTTCTCGGTCTTTTTCTTCTTGGGGGTGGTGGCGGCAGTAGCGGCGGGGGCGGCGGGGGCAGCTTTGGGAGACTTAGGAGACTTGGGCTTGCGGTTCTCCTTGCCAGATGTCCCGGTTTCAATGCCTCCTGAAAAGTTTGTTAAGTAATCAAAACGTATAATCAATCACTGATTGTATAGGCTAGCCTAGTACGGTACGACATAGTATGGCAAGGATGTAGTATTTGGGCTTATCGCCCGCTTTGTTTACATTAGGCTACTCGTATGCTCGCGATCACGTTCCCGTCTATTTTGACTGGCATGGGATACAATAATAGCTTGTGTTAGGCCTAGCCTCGTAAATATTTTCCGGCAAGTTAACGTGGCGAACACTAGGCTACAATAGGATTATAGGTAACAATAGGTAGGAAATAGATATCAATTTTTTTTTAATTAGCCTAGCCTAGGCCTACAACAAATACCATGGGTCTTGCGGGTGTCGGACAATATAAAGATGTAATTAAATTCATATATCGATTTTATCGTGGCCTACAGGTTTCAGCAAGAATGTAGTTACCGGGTGTACCGCCCGTCTTGTTTACACTACGCGGACGCTCACCATCATGTTCCCGTCTATTTTGACTGCCTTTGGATACAAAAATACATTACCCTAACCAAACAACCTAACCTAGTATTATAGATTTAGAAGTATTTATTTTATTATAAGTAGGCTATTTATAATTATTTAGGTTGTATGTCGGTAGTGGTACACCCGGTAACTACATCCATCCCCAGGTTTCTTATAGTCCCATGTATTTCATTCCTAGCCTATATGTCTAAATGCCCGTAAAAATTTATTACTGATCCTGAAAAAAACCACATTTCATTCCTAGCCTATACCTGTATGTGTCTAAATGCCCGTAAAAATGTATTACTGATCCTGAAAAAAAACAAAATAGGCTATCCTCTATATCGCCTACCTCACAAGAGGCGGGTGGCTTTGTTTTTACATTCGCTGCGAAGAAGAAGCAGCAGCAGCGTTGGGGAAAATTTGGATTTTGCCCCTACTGTTTAAATATATGACAATTTCAATAAATCCTGGGGGGGGGGGGTTCCCCCCCCCCCCTCAACATGTTTTGTATCCCACGGCAAACGGTTATGGCCAAATAGTGATTTTTCGAGAGTGAAGGGGCGTGTTTTTAGATTGTTGTTTAATGGGTAAATATGCATTTCCGCCTATTATCACACATCAAAACACCCTTACACAACTCTAAGCTAGATAAAAACAACCGAAACTATTTTTTAGCAATTTAATTACATCATAAGAACATAAGAACATAAGAAAATGGGAGTCTGCAGAAAGCCGATTGGCCTAAGCAAGGCAGATCCCTGTCCCACACAACCCCAGTTCAATTACAAAGCCCAATTATAGGCTCAACACTCTAATACCCTGAGGATCATCTTACCAAAACGGTTAGAGATTAACGCAGGATTATGGGGGTATGCAGAGTGCTGATTGGCCCAACCCGGCTGATCCCCCTTCACACCCAACCCTTCTCGTCCATATGCTTATCCAATTTTATCTTAAAGCTCCCTACCGTTTTAGACCCCACTATAGCACTTGGTAGTCTATTCCACCCATCTACAACTCTGTTACCAAACCAATATTTGCCTATATCTTTTCTGAAACGAAATTTATCTAATTTGAAACCATTGGTACGAGTTCTTTCGCTATCACTGAGCTTTAGTACATTTGTCATGTCCCCTTTGTTAATCCCACTAACCCACTTGAACACCTCTATCATATCCCCTCTAACTCTGCGTCTCTCTAACGAATGTAAACCTAATTTCTTCAACCTTTCTTCATACGAAAGATTTCTAATATTATGGATCATTTTTGTCATTCTACGCTGTACTCTCTCCAATGAATCTATGTCCATTCTGTAATAAGGACACCAAAATTGGACAGCATAATCCATATGGGGTCTCACTAATGACAAGTAAAGTTTTAAGATAACATCAGCAGTTCTGTTACTCACACTCCTAGAGATGAACCCGAGAATCCTGTTTGCCTTATTACGAACGCTTATACACTGTTTTCTAGGCTTCAAATCATTGCTAACAAACACACCTAGATCTTTCTCACAGTCTGAATTTTCTAATTCTAAATTAGCTAGTTTATATTTAACATTTGTATGCATCTTCCCTATCTTTAATACCTTGCATTTGTCAATGTTAAACTTCATCTGCCAATTTACTGACCATTCATGTAAGGTATCTAGATCCCTTTGGAGGCACTCTATATCGCTATCTGAATCAATTGATCTCCCCATTTTAGTATCGTCTGCGAATTTACTTATCCTACTAGTTATACCTAAATCTAGGTCATTTATGTATATAAGAAACAACAGGGGACCTAATACCGATCCCTGGGGGACACCACTTTTGACTGCTCCCCACTCTGACTTGGTACCATTTATGCTGACTCTCTGTTTCCTACCAATTAGCCATGACCTAATCCATCCCAACAACGATCCTCCTATTCCATGTGCCTCAACCTTTCTCATCAATCTCTCATGAGGGACTCTGTCATCTTTATATTGACCCGGGTGTCAACATAGCCTACTGTATTAGGCTCTCTTACCAAATATTTTCATCACAAAATAGGCTGTGGCACCGAAACAGCAATTCTACCTTGGCTAGAGGCTAACTTCCTAAAACTAATAAAACCATCCTTAGGCTATGTAATGCTACTTTTTTAGTAATAGAGTGGTGGAGAACTGGAATGACCTTCCTGAAGAAGTGATAAGTGTGAACAGTGTGTTAAAATTCGAAAAAGCATTAGATATAGTTTGGAGTGACCAAGAGCTAAAGTTCAATGATTTTAAAGCCAAAATTAAGAAATTAAGACACGTCCACCCAAGCCACACACCAAGTAATGAAATAAATGATGAGCCGGGTCTCATAGGCTGAACAGCCTCCTACCTGGTTATCTTCTGTGAGTATCTGTGAGTAATAGACTAGCCTAGTCTAACCCCGTTTGGTGATAGGCCTAGCTCTCAACTCTTACATAAAACATAGGCCTAAACAAATAAAAGGTAAACCTGACTTTTTGGACCGACAGCGATTTCAGCAAGTTTTATTTTTATTTTTTTTATTTTTCCTTCAGATATAGGCCTAGGCTAGTGTTGTTTTATACTGAAGAGGAGCTGAAATGAGTATTTACCCATTATCCAACAATCTAAAAACACGACCCCCACTTCTTCTTCTTCTTCTTTTTGTGGAGTTGCTGTCCCCTCTCAAAGCCAGCTCACCTATGCACCGGTGACTTCTAGTGGGGAGGGCTATGAAGTTCAGGGAAAATGAGGGGTTAAAAGCGTAAAAATATAATAATAGCCTAGGCCTAGGCTATAGGCTAGAGTTTTGTATCAAAACTTGGCTCGGGTTTTCCCAAATTGCAAACCCATAAAACCCAATATTTTGTGAATACCCGAGCCAACTTTTGACGAAAGCTGGCTCGGATTTCACGAGGTGGAGTGGGTAACCTAATATCTTATGTTATAAAAGTAGGCTAGTCAACTTTGGGAAGACATTAGCCTAACCTAACAACCTTACCTAACCTATCCTAGTATTATGGGTGGGAGCTGCTGCCCCCACACCCCCGCTGATTGGGTTCCCCCCACACACCCGCTGGTTGGATACTGGCTGAAAAACCTATTGTTTTACAGTAGCCTAGGCTATAGCCTAGGCTATAGCCTAGCCTAGGCCTAGGCTAGGGCCCTAGGCCTATGTAGCCTATTTTAGCGTTTTTTTTTTTTCTGGTAAGATTTTACGGTTTGACAGTTACAAGCCCCATCGATGTTTGTGTAGCCTATAGGTATGTTATATAATAAGCTTCAGTCCTATATAGGCCTATGTCCTTCCCGTCGCAAATGTATTATAAGGGAGATATAGGGTAAAACAGAGAGTCTTGTCTGCATAATGACAAGTCCTGTTTTACGGGATTTCTGCTTTATAGATTTTTGTTTTCCCTCCTACCTTACTCGGGGGACCTTACAGTTGGGCGATCCAGTGCTGCTTTGGTAATTGCGTACATTTTAGGTTAGTTTCTATCCACGTATTACTTTTAGGTTAGGTTAGGTTGGGTTAGGTTTCTTAGTTAGGTAAAACAACACTGTAGGCCTTATAGGCTATCAAAGAAAAAATGCAAAAAAAAAAAAGAAAAAAAAACACATTCTAAAACTCGTGACTGTCACACCGTATCAATTTACCTTTTTTCTTTTCTCCCTTATAGCCTAATACATTTTAGCTCTTAATGACATAGCCTATAGGCCTATAGCAATGATGTATAGGCTATGCTCTACCGGATCTATTAGGTCTAAAAAGATCGATGGGTCGGTCCAAAACATCAGTATAACCAAATAAAACATAAAACGTCTCAAATGTTTTTTATCATTGATGTTACCATAATGTATCAATAATGAGTGTCATATCCGTACTGTACTAAGAACAAAGCGTCACTTTCCAAACGTCAAAGATCAGCCCCCTCCATATTACGTCTCAAAAACCGATTATTAGCTAGATTAATCATACCTATAGCGTTAACTCGGGGTGCATTTTGCTTGAACTGCTTCTTTTCCTCTTTATTCAGCTTTCCGTTGGCAATTGTCGCAGTTTTGCCCTTTTTGGATCCTCTGACAACTAATTCCCATTCCCCGGTGGCTGCCATGTTGGACGTCTGTTGGATGACGTGTAGGAGACGAGACTATTCTATTTATCAGCTGTTTGGGAGGGCAGTTAGATTTTATTTTGATTGACTATTTAATTAATCAGTTAAGTATACAATTGAAGCAGAACTTATATTTGTTTACTCAATTGTGTCATAATATGCTACTAATAAATATACTAGCCTACAATATTTCAACTTGAATGGCGCCTTATTTGAAATAAATGCACGTATGCACACCCGAGAGGGTGTGCAATCTCTCTCTCTTCGCCGCAATGTTGCATCTCCTCACTATTCTATCGCTACTACAATAATCAGTGTTCCTCGGAGCTTTCCCAGTGTATAGCCTACCACCTCCTCTACATAGGGTAGGCTATGTAGCACCCGCCTTGCAACACAATCCCACCCCTACTCTGTGCAACTCTCCAACCCAAGAGTGAAATGATATTCTCAGACTTTCTTCTATTCCATCCGGCTGGCTCAGTTGATAGTGTGCCTGATTCCCATCTTGAAGGTCTCGCGTTCAATCCCCGCTCAGATTGAAAAGTTTTTCTGGGATATAGCCGGCGGTTACCATCTCTCCATGAGCAAGGGGGATGGGTAATGGTCTCTGGTAGACTAAAGAAAGCCAAGCGCTTGTGAATCCTTGAAGGAGGAGAACGGGCGCTATATAAGTAACCAGACGATTATTATTATAATTATTCAACTGCTGAGCTCTGGAACTCTCTCCCAGAATCAGTCTTTCCCTCTTCCTATGACTTAAATTGCTTCAAACTCCGTGTGTCCAGGCATTTTAGCTCAAACGTCCCTTGATTTCGGCCCTGTCACTCTTTGAAATCTGGGGGAGGCACTCGCTGCAGGCAGTTATGCCTTTTGTCTCCCTCATTCACATAGAAAAAAAAAAAAAAAAAAAAAAAAAAAAAAAACAGTTATAGGACTACAGTACAGTAATTATCAGAAGATTTGGTCATAATATGGTACCCAACCCTGCAACAAATATTTTTGTTTTTGGCAAAGTTGCCATTGGGACAAGGAAACAATAGGCAGACATTATATATATAGTATTAAAAATATATCAAAATACATCAACTCCTTTGGCAGCTTTAATACAATATCAGCAATAAATGTAATCTTCACATCATGGTATGTATATATATGTATAAACTCAGGCATATGCCCCATAGCTGGGGATGGCCGACTCAAGACAGAGCCTGAACAGAAACAACATTTAAAGTTTCAATTCATAGAGTTCGGGACCACTTTCATGTTCCCTCGCCCCTTTCTCTGTCTCGTCTAGGCCTATAGTCTATTTTTTCCAGCTGAGGGTAAATTGTCATGTTTCTATCATTGTTACTCGGCTATAAGGTAGATTTTGTAGTGAAAGATGATGGTTATTCTGAAAACTTGGTATTAATATGACACACATCCATAGTAGTTTCATATATGTCCATTAAGTATCGAGAAATCAGTTAATAAGATATTCAATTTACGATCAGCTGGGAAAAAATAGAGTATAGTAGGTGAATTTTACAAGGGGAGG
Organism: Paralithodes platypus; assembly: GCA_032716605.1. Lineage (NCBI taxonomy): Eukaryota > Metazoa > Arthropoda > Malacostraca > Decapoda > Lithodidae > Paralithodes > Paralithodes platypus. The sequence goes on from CM064506.1 coordinate 2,722,011, forward strand.
ATGATTCCTAGCCCCCTGCCCCCATGGAATTACTATAATAGTAATATTCTACCGTGCTAGAATCTGCTCAAAATCCACAAGAATGATCAAGAATGTAGGCTATCATAAATGTCTTGGGTAGCCTACATGCATGCATGTTTGAACCATGGTCACCCAAATGTGATTGTGAAAACAGTCGAGGTTAACCCTTGGAATCCGGGAGGCCTCATATGAGGCAAAATGGTCGGCTAAAAATCGCCACTATAATCATCAGAACTCGGCAACCACGCATTGTAGCGACGTCATCTCTACAGCATTCTACAGACAACAAAAAGTTCTACAATTTGCAAAAACATTGACTGCTCTAGGTGGTCTCAATCAGTAGCTACTGAATTATGAAGTTGATTTTACCAAAATTCATTTGAGGCCCCCTGGATCCCATGGGTTAAAGGTGAATTACATAAGCTGCATACCTCGGAAGATGTATATTTTGTATGCATCAAAACATATTAAGGATGCTCAGGTTTGTGTATAATAAAGTAAATTTACATCAGTAAAGAAAACAAATATTAAACAGTTTAATATCTGGCGGCGTCTGATAGTTGACGGTCTTGCAAATTTCCCGCCTTCCAGTATTGTGATGACTTCATAAATCCTATGATGTCATAAATCCCGATAGTTGTCAGGCAACAGAAATTTACCTTTAACTTGACCCTATTTATTTTATATGTTAGGGTCAAATTTAAGAATATTCCCGATAATGGTGTATTACTAGAGCATTTAACGTTCTGCTAGATAACTTATCTCACTTTGTTATCATCTTTGTGTAATTCACCTTTAAGCCCCAAACTACAACACAGCAGTTATATGCGAGCCACCGGTTCCACCACCTCCACTCAAGGACTACAGTATATGAAATAATTAGGAGCAGTACACTTCTCCCAATCACAGAGCTATATATCGTTATTAGCACCGCAAGCTATACTGCCAACCAATTGACCACTTGTGAGTTTCAGCCTATAAGGAAGTTGGAGTTGTAGACATCGATATTTAACAGAATTACCAGCTAAAATACGGCTGTAGTACATTTATAAACACATAAAATCAAATTCAGCATACTCTTTAGCCATCAGAAACTACATCATTCTTGCGTTTCTGTTTACTATCGATGTCTACAGCTCCAACTTCCTTATAGAACAAAACTCGCAAGTGATCAATTGACTTGATGCTGGAGTGTAACTGCATAATGATCATTGACCCGACACATTTTACAGTAAAGATGCATTTATCTCACCAACACAATAGCCATAGTGTGGACGATGGGCATCCCTACCTACCACCAAAATCAGAGATAATTAGTTTTTTCATTATGACAAGTCTAGAATTTGTGACCCCTTGCCTCTCATAACTCAGGCAGGGCTGGAGCAAACAGTCTGTAAACTTCTACTTACTTATAGGTTGACTCTTCACAACTGGTAGAAATATCAGCTCTTATTGAGTTATAAGAGGTTGGGGGGTGTGCACTTCTAGACATCACATATTTAATTGGCTATAGTACCCAATGAGTTGGTTGATCTACCTCTTCAAAATATTTAAGTATCCAAGTTTCACTAATATATGACAGGAAGCACCAGCAGCTTGGAGATCCGTAACTTCTTCCTTCAGCAGTGATTTTAACAACACCATACGTCTGAATATCCATAGTCATCACTCCTCTCCAGATATTTTCCTTTGATGACTTTATTAGTTCAAGAAATTAAGAATTCCTGCAAAAGACACCACACACACATACAGTATGCTTAGTCGTGGTCACAATTGAATACCTACCCATAAAAAACAAGACGTGAACGTTAACTAGTGAATCCCAGTAATGTCATCGTTGTGTACCAAGCAGTTTCCAAAATAGTTCGCTGGTGTATCATAATAGTGTCTCAAAAACCTGTCCAGAATATCCAGACCACAACTGTATTGGTACCAATGTAATGTATAACTACAGCTCAGTGACCAGTACACATGCATTCTTGGCGTATGCATGCAGATAGACATACTGTAGGCTACACATACACACCCACAATCAAAATGGTAAATCAAACAAATGCTAGGAACACAATTTATATTAATAAATTTCAGTACACCACAAATTCCATTTACATTAATGATTCCCTGAAGCACTGTAGCCTATACTATATATTATCACACTGGCCAGATAAGTCACAGGAGATTTGGAAGCCAACAGTATCTCATTAAGGTATACAGTAGTCCATTCATTATAGGTAGGCCAGAAATTGTGACCCTTAACCTCAATAACTCTAAGGCTGGAAAAAATGGGCTGTAAATTTCCACGCCTATTCCTTGGCTAACTCTTCTCAAATGGTAGAAATATTGGCTCGATTACTCTAGTCATTTATGAGTTATAGAGGTTAATGGTCATGATTTCTGGTCTACTTATAATGAATAAACTTCTAGTAGACTTTATTCTTAGTAATTTTCATCTTTGTGTTACCTTTAGGCAGGGTTTATACGGTAGGGTAAAAAATACAAACAACAAATAAATAAATAATGTGTGTGTGTGTGTGTGTGTGTGTGTGTGGGGGGGGATTCTGCCCATTCGATGGGATCAGCAACTATAATATTTACTCATAATCTACATACCAAATTATGAATCTTATTTACTTGATACTGTATATAGCCTAGACATTTATATATACTCTATATATATATATATATATATATATAAAACATAAGACACTTCATATTACACAGTATTTAATAACATACAGCAGACCCTCGGGTAACACGGTTTTTCACAAAGCAGTTTTGCTCTAACACGGGTACCTCAAATGTGATGAGTCACCTGTAACACGGTATTTTCCTTGCTCTAACACGGTTTGCCTTGGCTCAGGGAATGCCACTGACTTAGTTTCCCTTCCCACCCATGCTTAGGCGGACAAAACCGAGTGGTCCAAGTGTATTTTATATGCCAGCCCACCCCTCTAGACCACCCTTACCTACCTTTTTGTTGCCCTTTTGCTATCATATTTTATGCATATGGCATGTGAAGTATGGTTGAGTGTTGCTTGGTCGGTATTTTGAGTGATTTGTGGTAGGTTTTAGGGCGGAGAATGCTCAAAAAGGGGACTATGGGCAAGTTGCTAGAACGAATTGGCTTAATTCCTATATAACCTATGCTTTACGTAACACGGTTTTGCGTAACACGGTGTCATGGCAGGAAAAATTACCAGTGTTACCCAAGGGCCAACTGTACATACATACAGTACATACATGCATACTGTTACGATCCTACAATGCTGAACCCAAGAGATTAAAATTCAAGCAAGGGCAACTAGCATGCTGTTGCATTTCAGAAGGCCAAAAGGGTTAATGTCTCAGATAATCACAAATTAATGAAGAAGGATGATATTAAACACTTCTAAGTTTCGTATTAATTATAATTACTATTAACTAGGGAAAACGAACAGGTTGATAAGCATGATGATTCAGTTAATCACGGCAAAGAATGGTAAAGGGCTAAGCGCCGAGTGAAGGCCTCGAGTAAATGCACTCGTTACAAGGAATGAACAGAACATTTGAAGAACAGTTAATCAACACCTAGCGCACTGAACAGCAAACTGAATCACACTCAATCACAGACCAATATATGATACCATGTAGTATCACCAGTTAACACGCTAGGAGAACGTGTGCACTCTAGAACACTAATCAGTGTTCGTTACACACCACACAACACCATATGAAACTCAGAGCTCCTCACAACACTAGGGCTCGTTACACATACACAATAATACACCAATGCTGTCTCATCTCCCCTTCAAAGGACAAAACAGTGCACCACCTACTTGTCTTAACGCACAAACCAGCAGACAACACGTCACGCATGTCCAGGGGTGTACCCAGACCGGCGTGAACAGGAGCACTTCTCCCACCTCTGCCTCGTCGGGCTCTCCGCGCTTCTCCCACCTCTGCCTCGTCGGGCTCTCCAACAGCTACTAACTCTCAACTCTTCCCTCCCTATACACATCTCTTCCCAAGCTCTATTTTCGGCAAGAACCTGGTGTCACACTAGTCTATACAGCAGAGTCACACAGAATGTCAGATAAAGGCCTCCTGTCGTGGGAAATGTAGATCTTCCCACGCCTACATGCCCCACGTGTGTAGGTGGGTGAAGGGGTCCCAGGCCTACACACCACGTGCATAAACTCCCACGGGTGGTGCTTGCGACACTGGACACCAGCCGCTATTGGTGTAGATTAAGGTGGGTCGCCTGTCTCTCTCCTCCCTCCGTCTCTGCTACCACGCTGCTCCCTTACAATACATACATACAAGTTTACAGACCGCTACGTCCACAGAGTGTGTGGTTACAGTCTCACGTCATAAATGGCAGATTTCCAGGCGAACCTGTCAAAGGCTCCATCTATGGTCAGGTTAATTATGAGATCGGACCAGAGTACCTGATCCAACTTCTTTCTAGGTCTACCCCTACGCGCAGCTTCCCCCACGTTCACAGCCTAGCATTTCTCCACCCAGTTCTGATCATCCATTCTCTCCACGTGTCCAAACCAACCAAGTCGGCTCATGCACATCACTTCACTGATACAACATACATAAAACATAAAATTTTAAGACAGTGTTCCACATATACGTGCAGTTTCAGTCTCTTGTCCTAATGGCGGCGTTCCAGGCAACCCTGTTAAGGGCTGCTTCATTTGTCAAGTTCTTGGATTTGAGATCGGCAAGTATAGTCCGATCCCAGGTCTTCCTCAGTCCACCCCTTGGTGCAGCTCCCTCCACAATCGCAGACCTGCATTTTTTCACCCAATTTTGTTCATCCATTCTCTCCACATGTCCATACCATCCCAGTCTACTTGTACGCATCTCCTCGCTAATACTCTTTATACCTAAACGTCTCCTCAGCTCAACATTTGTTATTCTAGCCTGTAGCCTGGCCCCACACATCCATCTCACCATTCTCATCTCATTACGTTCCATTCTGTAGACATCCTCTACTTTAACGGCCCATGTTTCTGAGGCATACGTCATTGCACTTCTAACGCATGAGGCATACACCTTTCCCTTCAGGGGGAGAGGCATTCTTTTCATGGTCAGGATTGGCAGCAGTTCTCTGCTCAGGTGCCTTCTTAATTCCTCCCTTGATAACCCATCCCTGAGGTTAACCCCACACATCCATCTCACCATTCTCTTCTCATTCCGTTCCATTCTATTGATATCCTCCACTTAAATAAAATAAGACACTTATTAATATGCAATAAACAGATCTCGGAGTACCACTTGGCAAACTTGCATCATGACCTATGTTCCTCTGTAGTACAAATAGGGAGATGCGGTTGGTGTAACTGTATATGATGGTGTTGATTGTGGTGATGGTGGTGACTGTGTTGGTGATGGCTCGTTTGTTCCGAAACATCCTCCACAACTGTAACCGGAATATCCGAGTGACTTACTTCATGTATAATGGAGATATTGTTCTGCATCCCACTTTCAATCACAGTGGTGGCATTGGGTTCTTCGTGGATTTCAAACTGTTGTGTTGTCAAGGCAACCGTTTCGACCTCACTTCCCTCGATGCTTATGGTGTGTATTTTGTGAGTGAACGCCTCATGCGAGTGCAGTTCTGTAGCTTGTATGTGATTCTCAGGTACACGGTGATCAGGGCAAGGGGAGGTGTGAAGAGGCGCTGGGGTGTGCAAATTAGGTGACGGGGAGAGTGCAGATGCTGGGTGTAACGTAATTATATGTGAGTTAGCCGGTGAATGTATGGTGGCTGTGGGTATTGTAGGGGAATGTTGGGTAGCGGATGTTTGTAGAGGCTCAGGTTCATGTGTAAATGTAGAGACATGCAGGGTGGATGAGTCAGGTGGGCTAGTGGAAGTAGGTGGATGATGAGAGGTGGGCGGTGATTCATTCTGAGCAAGTGGACGGGCACTAATCATCTGTCTTCGCGACCCTCTTTTCCGCTTGGTACATATAATAGCCGTTTTCTCCGGTATTGTTTGTGAGTGTTTTCTCTTCAAGGTCCGATTAATAGCGCCGATGACCCCTGTGTGTTGGCCAAAACTCTCCAGCGAGGTAATAAGCTCCTGGTCCTTCTTGAACTCCTGGTAATGCTTGAGGAATTCCTGGATGGGACGGACAAAGTTTTCAGACGAGGACTCCAATTTGGCCGTTAAGTCATCTAGTACCATTCTCAGTCCTTCTTGGCACTCGCGGATTCCCTGAGATTGCGACACGTCCTCGTGATTCACATCCGGCAGTGACTCAAGGAAATGAAGCTGTGAGGTATAATTATCGGAGCCGAGGGATTGCTGCGCCATCAGAGGCTCGGAGGGCACAGTCCTACTCTGATCGCCACTATTTTCGTTGTGGACGTTTTTACCCGGTACTGTACATATGGCTATTATAACATCGTCGTTTACCGTCTGTTCGATACTGGCGCAGTGGGAGTTGTACTTCTCACAGAAAGGCGTCAAGTATTTCTGTAGGTCGAGCAGTCTTTTCTTCCCAGGAGGTTTGGGGTACTTGGGGTAGAAGAGCTTGTAGTATAATCTGCAGGCAAAAATGATGTTGATAATAATAATAAATAATATATTTATGAAGCTCAGACATTTTCATAAAAAGTATGATGAACAGAGCTGTAACTAGGAGAGCTCAATCCAACACCGAATTAAAAATTAAATTAGTCTATAAGAGTTAAAATGTAAAACTTGCAAACTAAACAAACCAAAATTGGGACAAGGACAATATAAAGTCAAATTAAATTATCAAAATCGCTATGTGGAAACAACGTTTACTAAAATGAAAATTATTAAATAAAAGAACACAATCCACCACATAGGGTGTACATTACTACATGAGCAAGTTAATCTGTTTCCCAAGCAAACTAATCGCACATATAACAACGCACTATCGTCACGTTAAAGGAAGTAGTCAAGTTTGGGAAGTCCGGGACGTTCTGGCAAATTTTACTAAACTCTGCATGAATAAAGAAACTACATGTTAAATGTCAAAATATTATTTAAAATCAAATTTGCAACATGACAAGACATTAACAATAGTACAAAATACAAATATTGATAAGATATCTATACTATTACAAAATAATATATAAAATACAGTACAGCACTCACTAACGATAGTGCTATCGGGTAGGTACCTGTAAGCATAGCATGCCTCAAGTGACCCCTATCAATAACTACCCTACAAATAACCTACATTTATAGCACAAATAAACTAAGGAAATCGCAAAAGTAAGCAATTGATACTATCGACAATGAATACATATAATATAAAGACAAATAATTACAAAATATGAAGTAACAACAGATTTAAACAAAGAGTACTCTTTTAACAAGAACAATAAATTTAAAAAATCATCAATATTAATATTAATATCAAGTTAAGGGGAGATGGGTCGTTTTTCTGGTCCCCCTTCTTCCTCATGTTTAGCCCCATTAGTTGTCAGATTTTATGACCTTCGGCCTATAAGTTTGGCAATTTAAAGACATTTCACCCCATTTCTTTGTCAATATTTAGACTTTGTGTCATTTAGGTGTCAATTTTTTCCTGGCGAGCAATAGCGAGCCTGTAATTTAAGAGGAGAATCACATGCTTTCATAAATTTAATTTGGGGTGTTATTGGTGTTAAGAGCAATGTTAATAAATAATATATAAACATACAGTGTTAAGAGCAATGTTAATAAATAATATATAAACATTCAGTACAAGGCATATGAAAAATGACATACAGGTATGTACAGTAGAAAAAGTACAAACCTATAACAGAACTGCTTATCGGGACACTTGGATCGATCCGTCAACACAAAGCCATACTGATCCCCATAGTCCGTCTGTAGATCTCTCTTTAGTTCCTCCAGGGCGGATAAAGGCGTGTGGCCGGCAACGTACAGATCCGTCAATTTGCGCACAGTTTCCTCTGACACGTCCCGCTTGGCTAGACATTCCGGCGAGAGGAGGTTATGGTTGTGTCGGAAGTCCAGGTACACACGAGTAGGGAATTCTTGTAGGTATTCATCTGTTGACCTGGAGAAGTAGAATTTGGATTATAAACTAATACTGTACTACCGGTATACTGTACAATGTATATTATATAACCCCAATGGAAATACGCCTAACGGCCTTATTGGGCTATCCTTAGTTGGAATTATGCAAAGCTGGTACATGTCATATTTGTAACATACTATGTGGTACCAACTCTGTAAATTGCTAACTGAATAAATATTATTATTATTATTATTATTATTATTATTATTAGCAGCAAGATAAGGACTTTCTTCATTGTATTCTGAATATCTGAACATCAAAAGATCAGCTTAATCAGTACCGGTAATGATAAGAGTTGTTGTTGCAGCTTGTTCCCCAAGCTGCCTGGCCGAACAGCCCCAAGGCCCCGAGCAAGGCCAAGGCCATAAACGAGCGCCCCCACAGAACCCTCCCTGCCGACCACAATAAAGCCTGGGTGACCGAAGCCACTCCATGGCAGGGAGCTGAGAGGGTGCGTAAACACCCGGGAAACCAAAGCCCCACCCAGGGCCCTGTGCCCCTCAGCAATTATGAAGAGAAAGTTGAGGGGCAAAGGAATAATGTGACGCTTTAGCTTCCAATCTTGGTAGATTGGGAGGTCAATCCACGGAAGAGACGCCGTCACTTGAGATTTAGAAAATATATAAGTAAAAGGAACAGTCAGAGTAAGCTATGGGTATGGCAGAGATCGCTCAGGTCTCACTCTGATAGACCAGCCCATCGCCTGATAAGAGTAGGGTAGCATTGCTTGGGAGATATGTGCGAATTAATTTGCGAGTGAGAATGAAAGTCTGGAGACCATAAAAAATATATGCTTGCAACACTAAACACAGTAAGTAGAAGAGCACGGTCTGAGATCTAAACACAGTAAGTAGAAGAGCACGGTCTGAGATCTAAACACAGTAAGTAGAAGAACACGGTCTGAGATCTAAACACAGTAAGTAGAATAGCACGGTCTGAGATCTAAACACAGTAAGTAGAAGAGCACGGTCTGAGATCTAAACACAGTAAGTAGAATAGCACGGTCTGAGATCTAAACACAGTAAGTAGAATAGCACGGTCTGAGATCTAAACACAGTAAGTAGAAGAGCACGGTCTGAGATCAAAACACAGTAAGTAGAATAGCACGGTCTGAGATCTAAACACAGTAAGTAGAAGAGCACGGTCTGAGATCAAAACACAGTAAGTAGAATAGCACGGTCTGAGATCAAAACACAGTAAGTAGAATAGCACGGTCTGAGATCTAAACACAGTAAGTAGAATAGCACGGTCCGAGATCAAAACACAGTAAGTAGAATAGCACGGTCTGAGATCAAAACACAGTAAGTAGAATAGCACGGTCTGAGATCTAAACACAGTAAGTAGAATAGCACGGTCTGAGATCTAAACATAGTAAGTAGAATAGCACGGTCTGAGATCTAAACACAGTAAGTAGAATAGCACGGTCTGAGACCTAAACACAGTAAGTAGAATAGCACGGTCTGAGATCTAAACACAGTAAGTAGAATAGCACGGTCTGAGACCTAAACACAGTAAGTAGAATAGCACGGTCTGAGATCTAAACATAGTAAGTAGAATAGCACGGTCTGAGATCTAAACACAGTAAGTAGAATAGCACGGTCTGAGATCTAAACACAGTAAGTAGAATAGCACATCAAAATTCTACATAATAAAAAATACAATATTATCTTGTTGTTTGATAGTTACAGAACCAAATTTATAATGAAAAACTTGCAAAATAAACAAACCAAAATAGGGACGACACAATATAAAGACAAAAGAACTTATCAAAATCGCTATGTGGAAATAACGCTTTAGTAAACCAAAATATCCATTCTATCTTACAACAGGCTCTCTAAAGACTAGAACTGACTGTGATATCTTGCCGCTGGCCATGTGAGTGCGCTTCACCACAAGGAACATTTTAGAAGGGCAGGCGGTGTTCTTGGAGGAAGGCTTCTTGTTGGCCGTGGGGGACCGTGAGTACGTCTGGTGCTGGCAACGCAGGTCAATCTGAAAACATAGCATAGCTTAGATTCTACAATTGCTAAAGATTAGGTAAGGTTGTTAGGCAAATTTTACATACATCACACATAATACATACAGTAAGTATATTTTGTCTTCTTTAAATAATAAACACACATTCGCCCAATAATACTGTCAATATAGGAACTGAATCCTTTCTAACTATGGTCTATGCCTTGACAGAAGAGATAGAGGACCTACGGCCATAATCAGTCAAATTTCGTAATTTCTTATTTTACCCGAAAGACTCATCTGGTATGTATTCTGATTTTCCTTCCTTACAAATAAATTCACCCTGTTATTAACTGAGTGAATACTTTTATAGGAAGGAAAATACCGAATATTAATCTAATTTATTAATTTCACTCCCAATACCAAACAGCTCCCAATGAAATTAATGAAAGCATGCGATCTTCCCGGGAATCGAGCCTGGGTTACCACATACAGATCTTAACACCTTATTAGCGGCCTAGGCGGTCTAGCAGACCGTAGCGCCCAGCGGAGTGTTTTTACCCTAAATAGGGTTGTTTACGTGATCATTTTCATACCTATATAAGACCCAGAGCGTAAAACAAGTATCTATCCCTGAAAGGGCGTAAACAGAGCTTTCCAATGACACCCGAACCATCCTTGTACGACCGCTGGTTCTCTTGCAACGATCATGCAACACGAGTGCAAAAACCATGTAATTAGGTACTTTCCCTACATAATTCCCTGTGTAGCGAGTGAGAGAGGGGAGGGAAGGAGGGAGGCACCTCAGTTGGTCCACGGTGGTTGTGCGGAGCGGTCATAAGGTTGCTAGGCTCCTCACACCGCTCAGCTCTCTCTCTCAGCAACATTACGTGCTGAAAATGGCGCACGACATAAGTTGTGAACCGCCAGTTAGTCCAAATTTATTTCACACGACATAAGTTGCACGCCGCCAATTAAGGGTTAAACACTCGAACCATTACCCATTACACCATCAAGACCGTTAAAGGTTAAGTACATGACCACGATTTTATATCCATTTTTTTTTCTTCTATATTCCAACTACTCCTCTCGGGCATAGGCTGATAGCCTTTACACTCTACCGCTGAACACGGAGAGGCCCGTGAGGTCTTGCTCCAGTCTAGGGAGTGAGACATGCGAAGCCTCACGGCACGAAGCAATTCCATCTCTGAAGCTGCTCCGCCTCTGGGCTTCACAGTCTCATCCCCAAGGCTCGGACCCTCACTCTCAGAACGCCACCTATTGAGCAATTAACTCACTAGGCATTGTCCCCCTGTAGCATATTTTTGAATATGGGAATATTCATACAATGCTATTTAATCAGGGAACAATGAGGGTATTTTTTTGGCATTTCGGTGTGCTGTGGTAATGCACTGATACTAGGTACAGTACAGCACAAATTCCATCCCAATAATATCTTCCCATTGACATATTGGGATTCGAACCCAGGTCCATTGGATTACCAGTCCAGTGGCAAGACCACTCTGCCACACCTCCCCTGTGGGAGGTGGGAGATTTATCGAATACTGGAAATCAATCTAACCATGTACTCAGACCTAACTGCATACTGAATAGACTAATGTTTAAGTGACACTTCTTGAAAATAACTCCTCACTCTGTAAATATTATGTGTCTTCCTGCCCCCACACACAGGGTAGGTCTTGTCCACACGCCAGGTGACGGCAGAGATCCGCTTCATGTCCTTTATCCAGGTACAAGCTTCACTCTTCGTCCGCAGCTTTAGTCGGATGGTGGCTAAAAACTTGGTGATGGCCTATATGTATGGAGAGATTTGTATTAGTAATTATTTTTAGCATCGTTCTTAGCACCAATAACACTCCAAATTAAATTAATGAAAGCATGTGATTCTCCCAGGATATATATATATACAGTATATATATATATATATATATATATATATATATATATATATATATATATATACAGTATATACAGCTGGGTCCCCGACTGTCCTAGAATTTGGTGGATGAACGAGGTCGCACAGATCGAAATCGTACAAATCGAAACGTGTATCTTATGGGAAATAATTAATTTGGTGGATGGACGGTCCCGAGTTTAGGGGTTCAACTTCATATTGCCTATCAAAAACAACACTAACTGAAACATATTCATAATGATTAAATAAAAGTAAGCCATAATTTAACAATAATAAGTCATTGTTTACTCACATTAAGTTAGGGGGCTCCGAGAAAAAACCCACGGCAGGGCGAGTGCAGCTATGCTACCCCGGCCCTGTAAAGTCAGTGAAAGTAGGCTAGCCTAAACAGACCTCGGATGCGGAAATACCCTGAGCCGAACAGGCCAAGTGGGATATCTCTATTGGTCTAACTGGTAAGGTGTCTGCCTCACACCCAAGGGTCGAAAGTTCGTGCCCCCACCAGGGCATGATATTTTCGTGAGGCTATTTCCGCATTTAACGAAGTTTAGGTGTGTTGGTAAAATTGTGGTAAGATTAGGAGTAGTGGGCGTACCACTACCAACATACAGCATAACTCATCTATAAAACATTAACCTAACCTAACCTAACCTAGTATTCATGTAGTACTAGGTTAGGTAAGGTTAGGTTAGGTTAGGTTAGGTAAATGTTTTATAGATGATTTATGCTATATGTCGGTAGTGGTACGCCCACTACTCCTAATCTTACCAAAATTGTTCAGATGGTTGAGAGTAAGATCGGAGCTCCATTAATCCTCTTTCGGGTATGGTGTAAAAACTGATCCCCACAGGACAAGGAAGGGGAGAGGAGAGACCAGGGAGTGTATGTGAGACGGCGTTGGGTTGGGCTGTGGAAGTTGCCATCCGCCTAAGCGAGTTGCCAACTGGGCAGTTTGTAGGTGCGTGTATGCATCGCTCAGTGAAGTTGACTCACCATTCCCGTTCATCTCTCTGACGGACTCTCGGTCGATTCGGCTCAAGCTTGTTCCTCTCTGTTCGGAGCTTTCGCTTCCCGGAATGTGAAGTAGTGTAAAGTCAGTGAAAGTAGGCTAGCCTAAACAGACCTCGGATGCGGAAATACCCAGAGCCGAACAGACCAAGTGGGATATCTCTATTGGTCTAACTGGTAAGGTGTCTGCCTCACACCCAAGGGTCGAGAGTTCGTGCCCCCACCAGGGCATGATATTTTCGTGAGGCTATTTCCGCATTTAACGAAGTTTAGGTGTGTTGGTAAAATTATTCAGATGGTTGAGAGTAAGATCGGAGCTCCATTAACCCGGGAACTGTGGGAAGACTCTTAAGAGTTCCCCCGGCGGATTGCGGGAAGACTCTTAAGAGTAAGGCTATTAAAATATCCATTTAAAACACCCCCAATTTTTTTTTTTTTTTTTTTTTTTTTTTTAATTGCCCCTGGGCCATGCCAAATATCACTCCTCCACCTCCCCTCCTTCCCCACTTTCCTCACCTCCTTCAGTTATCACCTATTTTCCCTGTTATTCCCTTATTCTGTGGACTATTTTCGTGCTAACATTAGCAAGTTGCAAGCAGGGCATTGTCATCACTGTTAGCAAGTGAGTGCAAGAGAGAGAGAGAGAGATTATCGATCGACAGTCTCTCTCCAGACGTGGGGAAAAGTGGTGGGAAGGGAGGTTGCCTCAGCCATACATTATGTAGCTCCCGGCCTGTATCGCCGATTTTGACCATCCAAACGCTGTTTCCACTTGTTTTATTGTTGTAACAGGTTAATACCTTTATAATCAACCTATAATAGGCGCATATGGATAAGTATTAATGCTATTTATGGTAAAATAACGATGTTAGTGATGGGAACAGCTCTAATACGTCAGCACAGGAGTGTGGTGTCTCATACCCCCCATGCGCAGCCGAGAGGTTAATCCTCTTTCGGGTATGGTGTAAAAACCGATCACCACAGCCCCAGCCCCGTCTTTTATCTATAGCGGATGAACCTTTAATACCATTATTTCGGCGCTCGCACACTTTTGGTAGCTCGTAAAGATCGCGAAATGCACAAATCGAACACACACAGATGGGGACCCTACTTTTATATATATACAGTCAGGACCCCCAATTCGCGAGAATAGGGGTGACAGGAGGCATCGCGTATTGTGAATTCGGGTATTGTGGAACTAACTTTAAATGGGAATAATTAGATTGGGTGACATAGACTCTCAATTATGGCCTATTTTCAAAATTTTTGGCCCTATTTTCGACATTTTTGGCTCTACAGTACAGTCTATATCTTATATATAAGAAGAACAATGAATAAAAGTATGAAACTATCCTTAAAATTAGTAGTAGATAGGCTAGGACTAGGACTAGGACCGTAGGACTTCACGATTTTCTCCAACTTCTCCCTCCCTAACCAAATCGTACGAACAGTTTACTCTGACAAGCCTATTGCACAGTTTCCTTCTCCTCTTTTCTTGCGAAACAACAATTCCACCTTCATTTTGTGTGTTATCTTCTTATATTGGCGTGGCATGGCGAAAAAAGTGGCAGGCACTACAAACGTTTGGTCACTCCGCACGGCTATGAGCGCTTGAGCGGGACTGTGGGAGGGAGGGTAAGCGGGAGGGAAGGTAGGCGTATGCCCGTCTTCTTCTTTTTTCAGAGCTACTCCTGGGCCTCGCGAAACGTAGACGTGCTCGCGTATCAAGCGGGAATAGCGGATTTGGCCCCTTCTTAGCTCTCGATTCGTGTATTGTGGTACCACCTCGCATAATTAATGCTTAATTAATTAATGTTATTTTCGAGGGGTAACTCGTGTATTAGGGTTTTCGCGAATTGTGGAATCGTGTATTGGGGGTCCTGACTGTACCTATATATATACTGTGTATATATATATATATATATATATATATATATATATATATATATATATATATATATATATATATATATACAGTACGTATATAGTTCATAAAAAAAAAAAAAAAAAATCTAGGAATGCATCACTATTTTTCTCATTTACAACATATTTATAAGGCATTACCATAAGTGAGCAGGCATGGAGAACTTAGGTGGTAACGTTCAAAGGTTGTACGCGGGAAGCCTGGATTATACATTACCTGACTGTCCTCCTCCTTGGTGACTTTGACTCCAGTATCGCTACAGTCCTTGAAGTTACAGATACGGTACTCGTAGGCATCAGGCAGGATATGCTAGGGGGTACCAAATACGTTAAACACTAAAATGGATATACAGGTAAAATTAAAAAGCATTAGAATATGATCAGGAGCTAGTTTACAGTCATATATCAATCTATCTATCTACCGGTACTGACAGATGACTTTACGTAAGGGAGGGGTTGTTAGGGTTTTTGGTACCCTCTACTATTTTCACTCAACTACTGTATTACAATTTTAACATATCAGATAAACTTCAGTACCGGTACCGGTAGATATTGAGGTATTTTTGAGAAGCTATCCTGGTAGGCCTACAGTGGGAAGAGATTTGAACCAAGGTCCCCCTGTATACGAGGAGAGTACTTTACCACGAGACAAATATAGGATCCTCAGCCACAGTGATAACATGATAGGGCGTTGTTGTGGCAAGACTTTGTTGTACTGTGCAGTCAGGGGAGGTGTGGCAGAGTGGTCTTGCCACTGGACTGGTAAGCCAATGGACCCGGGTTCGAATCCCAATATGTCAATGGGAAGATATTATTGGGATGGAATTAGTGCTGTACCTAGTATCAGTGCATTACCACAGCACACCGAAATGCCAAAAAAATACCCTCATTGTTCCCTAATTACATAGCATTGTATGAATATTCCCATATTCAAAAATATGCTACAGGGGGCAATGCCTAGTGAGTTAATTGCTCAATAGGTGGCGTTCTTAGAGTGAGGGTCCGAGTCTGTGGGGGTGAGACTGTGAAGCACAGAGGCGAGGCGGCTTCAGAGATGGAATTGCTTCGAGCCGTGAAGCTTCGCATGTCTCACTCCCTAGACTGGAGCAAGACCTCACGGGCCTCACCGTGTTCAGCGGTTGAGTGTAAAGGCTATCAGCCTCCCTTTTCAGGGAGTAGTTGGAATATAGAAAAAAAAAAAAAAAAAATCAAGACTGTAGCCACTGTGTTATGATTGCTGTGCACTGTGTGCAGTACTGTGATTGTAGCATGGAAGCCACATTCACTGTGAACGGTTGCGGTCTTTAAACCCATATGTATGTACTGTACATACATTGGGTGGGTGCCCAACTCCGAAAGGAGTTGAAGTAGGGGAGTTATCCCCCCGCCAAAGGTGGCTTTCTAGGGCCTTTCCTAGCTGATGCTGAGAGGATTGGGTTCTAGTCATGTGGTGATGGGCTGGTCTATCAGAGTGAGAGCTGAGCGATCTCTGCCATACCCATAACTTACTCTGACTGTTCCTTTTACTTATATATCTTCTAGATCTCAAGTGACGGCGTCTTTTCCGTGGATCGACCTCCCTACTGCCAACCTAAAAGTTGGCAGATTGGGAGCCAAAGTGTCACATTTTTCCTTTGCCCCTCAACTTTCTCTTCATAATTGCTGAGGGGCACAGGGCCCTGGGTGGGGCTTTGGTTTCCCGGGCGTTTCCTCACCCTCCCCAGCTCCCCGCCATAGAGTGGCTTCGGTCACCCAGGCTTTATTGTGGTCGGCAGGGAGGGTTCTGTGGGGGCGCTCGGTTATGGCCTTGGCCTTGCTCGGGGCCTTGGGGCTGTTCGGCCAGGCAGCTTGGGGAACAACAACAACATAAAGGATCCTCACTTGGGCTGGCGGCTCAAGTATATTTCAGCATCTGTTTTCATTTAGGATATTGCCATAATTCTACTGGGCTTACATCAATCCTCGAGGGGATGCCCACAATTGCCACAAATGAATTGCCTCCATGCTCATCTGTCATCCATCAGCCGGTGCCCCTCCTCCCACCCCACACGGCCACACCACTTACACTCATATACTCAAAGGGTATCCCAAGGCAGAAAATGGTTGTTATTTTACTCTGAAAATTACTTACATCTGAGTGTTTTAAGAATGTTGAATAATGGGGAAAAACAAAATTCTGGGGATTGTATCCAATTTCAACTACAGTACTGTACTGTATAATGATAAAAACTACCTAATACCAATACAAACAAAAAAAACATGGAAAAATTTGTGGTAGTTTTGGTAATAGCCTAGGCCTATGGGGTAGGATGTAGTGACTGGGCGTACCGCCATCTTTGTTTACATTACGCGTAGTGGCGTCGGACCTTTCCCATCATGTTCCCGTCTATTTTAACCTAACCGGTAAATCTACAGTTATACTACCCCTCCCCCATTCAAAACACGCTTTTTAGCGTGTTTTGGATGGTTCAGCTTACACAGACACTGAAAAAAAAAAAAAAATAAATAAAAAATATATATATATATATTAATGTCACTAATTTTCCCCTGGATTTATAGTTTTCTGTGTTAATTTTCATCAATAGGCCTATATAATGTTTGGAAGTAATTACAAGCCTCTGAAAAACCGTTTTCCCCATGAGGAGGGGCTTTGTCCTCCCTTCCCCCCCCCCCCATGACTTATTGTCATCATCATATATATTGACAGCAGGGGGCAAAAAACGGTCAATATTTACGAGTCGCACCACAGCTGGGATCTCATTTCTAATGGTAGTTTTGGGTTCCTATCATTCTATGCTTCATTGCTATATACTTTTTATCTACGGGAATTTTTTTTTTTTTTCTTGGCTTAATTTTTTGTTTAGGCTAGCATTCGGCTAACCTAATCAAAAAACCTAACCTAACCTAACCTAACCTAATCTAACCTAATCTAATCTAATCTAATCTAATCTAATCTAATCTAATCTAACCTAACCTAACCTAACCTAACCTAATAGCCCCCAAATACATGTAGGTTAGGTTTTTTGGTTAGGTTAATGAAAAAATAAAAAATAGGCCTAAAATAAAAATAAAAATATATTTTCCTGTGGATAAAAAGTATGGTACGATTTTAGTTACTGGACACCTATTTGACAGGTACCGCCAACGATTTAATATATATTTGTTTTCGGTTTCCACGCATCCAACACCAAGCTACACCCTTTTCTGGTGTACGAAACACTAAAAAAGCAATGGGGAGACTTTAATAATGATAATATGAGACGAAATATAAAGACAACTCGGTTGCGTTCGTGGAAGTAGCGTCGCTTTGTTTACTTTACGCTCGGAGTGACCTCCTGGTCCCGCCGCCTTGGCGGTCGACTTCAAATGGCTAAGCTTGTTGGGTAATTTTTTTTATAAAAACTTGCATTATAGGGCGTGGGATACAGGACAGGGTTGAGGGGGGGCTTTGTCCCCCCTCACCCCTCCGTGAATTATAATAATCGTCATCTATGTGGCCAGCAGCCTGGGGCAAGTAAAACAGCTGGCCGTAGTAACCTCGAGCGTCCTGGGTAAACAAACCGCGACGATCTGAAGCGACGACGGATATATATATAGTATATATAGTATATAACAATGAAGCATAGAATGATAGGAACCCAAAACTACCATTAGAAATGAGATCCCAGCTGTGGTGCGACTCGTAAATATTGACCCAAAAAACAAGTACGCCGTGGCCCAACCGACTGTGGTAGCATTCAAGGAGACTACTGCAGGACTCTTCTTCTTCTTCTTACCTCTGACCGGGTATAGGCTATCCTAGTGTTTACTAGCCTATACCCCTTTGAATTTTGAAAGGACATTAGCCGGTAAATTGATACGGTGTGACAGTCACGAGTTTTGGCATGTTTTTTTTTTTTTGCATATACAGTGTTGTTTTATACCAAGGACTGTCACAAATGAGTATTTACCCATTATCCAACAATCTAAAAACACGGCCCCCACTAGGGGGAGGGCTATGAAGATCAGGGAAATTGCGGGGTAAAAGGGGAAAAATAGGGGGCAGTAAAAAAAAACAGTAATTGAATTTTGAAAGTTGGCACGAGTTTTCATGTCCATTAAACCCCAAAATTTGAAAACCCGAGCCAACATTTGCCAAAACTTGGCTCGGGTTTAGCGATGTTTTGAAGTAAAAAAATACAGTAACCTAACCTAGAACGTTGGATACAAGAATAACCCTTACCTACCAGCTAGTATGTGTCCCTAGTTTATCCCATACCTACCAGCTGATCCCTTGTCATGAACCTAACTAAGAAACCAAACCAAACCTAACCTAACCTAACCTAACCTAACCTAAAAGTAATACGTGGATAGCGGGAAAAGTGTAATCCGGCAGAGAGAACATAAACAAAGTGACAGTGGCTTTGTGCAGTGGGGACTCTGAACATTTTATAGGGGAGAAAAAATTAAATGTACGCAATTACCAAAGCAGCACTGGATCGCGCAACTGTAAGGTCCCCCGAGTATATTTTTATCGACATAATCGAGAGTTACAAAACTTATCAAAACTATTGTACCACAACGGAATCTATGTGAGTATATTATAAGGATTCCATAGAGCTTCACTTTCCCTAATAAATTATGTATAATAACGCTGCGAGTCTATTCGGGATAATTATCAATTGTTTCTCATAACGTCGCACTAGTA
The DNA here is from genome assembly GCA_032716605.1 of Paralithodes platypus. Classification (NCBI taxonomy): domain Eukaryota; kingdom Metazoa; phylum Arthropoda; class Malacostraca; order Decapoda; family Lithodidae; genus Paralithodes; species Paralithodes platypus. The sequence goes on from CM064506.1 coordinate 2,741,597, forward strand.
TCCTTGAATATTATCCCGACAGTACAGTGTACACCCAGGTAAACAAACAAACCTCATCCAGCTCTCCTGAGCTATCAGAAGAGACTGGATGACTCCGTTGTCGACGCCTGCCCGGGATGTAACACAGCACCCCATACCATTAAACACATCATAGAAGACTGCATTTCACACAACCACTTACGCCAACAACACAACCTACACTCAATGAGAGCTCTGTGGGAAAGCCCGATCGTGGCCATGGCCTTCCTCAGGGACTCGGGGCTGTTCGGCCAGGCAGCTTAGGGAACAACAACAAACCTCACTTTGCCGAAGGTTTGTAATACTTTGATGTATCTATTTCAAGTCAAATATACATTTCCGCGCATCATCAAACCAGTTACCATACTAGGCTAAGTCTACTAGGCTACTACTAATAATAACCTATTAGTACCAACAGAATAGCGACGAAATAGGGGTAGTATAACTGTAGATTTATCATATTCTTGCATAGCCTAGCCTAGCCTATACTGTAATTATCAACTTCATACACAATGTCCAAGTGAAGCCCCTGTCAAGGCCCCATGACCTTGAAGGACAGCTGAAATTATACAAACTTATAAGTCATAAACCTTCTCCTGACTCCCTTTTATGTATACAATGATACACCTGGAGATGACAAGCTACCTGCAGTAAGGGATAATTAGTTAGAGGGTCTGCCATGGCCTCTGTCCTGGGTTTTGAAGGCAGCAACGCCCTCTCTCCTGGAAGAAAAAGGTGAACGTGTTGCAGCTGTTGCTACTTGCTAAAGCCGCTCAGTGTTGTCAACGCTATAACTTAAACCTTGCTAAATCGCTAGATACAATACAGTATTGAGTTTCTCAATACTAGAAGTTAGAGAAGCAACAAAGCAAACATATTTGTCTACATCTATAATTGGATTCAACAACAAAATCAGTAAGAAAGAACGTATAGCTTCATTTTCTATCTCGATCGTCCAAATTAAGTAAAAACATTCATGGTAGATAGGTGTAGGGCTACGTATTGGTACTAGCAACACGTACATGAACACGTATACAGTAAAATATCTAAATAATATCACCCATAAGCATAATCTACATATATGTGTCACTCACAAAAAACAGAATCTAACAAAATAGGGTATGGTTTGATTCATGTCGCTAATCATTCAATAAGCTATTGCTAGATCTACATAGCTGTCTAATAATAAAATAGCTAGAATGGCAACGCTAAATTAGACTTCTATTGGGAAGAGCCGCGGTAGTCGAGTGGATCAGCTTGACCTGAGTTCGATCCCAGCCAAGGCGGACATTTAGTGGGTGTTGTAGTACGCCCTAGCATGTTTCACATGCTCGCACCCAGTCGGGGAACACCTCGACGATATATATAGACTAATAACACACATTACAAAGTCACTCCAACAGCTATAGCTTCCCCTCTCCAACACCCCTTCTCCCCTCTCTACACTCTTCAGAAAATAGGAAAAAGTAGAAAGTAGCTATGAGGTGCTGTTTTAAAGGCTTATCCCTCAATACGTACCTTCCCCTGACCTGACCTCCATTTTTTATTTGTATGTGCGGACCCGAGTAGACACCCGACCCATATCAAAGGTCACCACCATGCACTACGTCACGCATTACCGCTTACAGATCGACACATCTCCATTAGCCATATTTGTCCAGTACGCCTTTCTCATGAATATCTCCGTCAACAATTAAAGGACAGCTATATAGAGGCTAAAAAATGCCAAGCAGTTAACCTATCACCTGGTCCTATAGGCTAACCTATACAGCCTCATATGAGGTTCTGTATAGCAACTGCTATAGGCCTCATATGAGTGTGCCATAGTTTTCAAACACTTACCAAAACCAAGGCAAACTAAGACAGTATAATTTTATATGAACATTGGTTGACAAATAATTGACAACTTTTGATACCAAACATCAAAACATATACTTATGCATCACTCTTACACACCCTAGCTCTTCTACCCTCATTATCGTGGTAGTGGACGTGGCAGGGCTCTGGAACTGTCCCGATCAACTCGATCCAGATATATCCCATATATTAAATACATATACCAGTTAGGGAGCAAAAGAAGAGGCCCTTGATCAAGTGTGATATGGCTCAATCCAAGCACGATCAATATCAAGGAAATTAAGGAAGGGAGTAATAATTCAATCCTCTCCCCTTTTCGCCATACATTCATTCCCGACTTGTTTGTGTGATTTATTCTTTCTATACACTTAATGTTTTGGTCCTTATCTTCAAATATGCCTTGTGGTGCAATAATGCTTCTTTAAAGGGGAGGTAAAATGAGCTATTACGTAACCCCTGCCAGATAACGGGTGTCAGGCTGGGGTGCCATTCGATCTCGCCAACCATGAAACTCTCGGCCGTATATACCACAACACATGCACCCACATTATTTGTGTGCCAAAAAACACTCGCAATGGGATGCAGAGATGTGATATACCAACACGTAGCTGCTGTACATGTCATAACTTTTGCGAGGATTGGATTTTCGATCGAGTGTATGCACCAATTAAGGGGCCTGTTTAAATCACAAGCTTATAATCCATTCAATATCAATATACTGTAGATAGGCTAGTACTTGTGATCTTTAATTAATCTCTGACTCAAAAAGTGCTGGAGCAAATGGGCTGTAAATTCCCACATTTATTCTCTGACTGACTTTTCTCAGATGGTAGGAATATTAGCTTAATTGATTTTGTTTTCTATGTGATTGATTGAGGGAGGCAAAAGGCAAAACTGCCTATAGCGAGCACCTCCCCCATAGTTGAAAGTGACAGGGCCAAAATCAAGGGATGTTCGAGCCAAAATGCCTGGACACACAGAGTTTGAAGCAATTTAAGTCATAGGAAGAGGGAAAGACTGATTCTGGGAGAGAGTTCCAGAGCTCAGCTGTTGAGTAGAAGAAAGTTAATTGTGAGCGTCCTGGGTTCGAATCCCTGGACTGCCACATGTGTTTGTTAATTTCATTAATCGAGTTTAGAAGTAAAGTTGGTTAGTGGAGAGATTATTAATAATAAATTAATATAATAATAATAATTAATTCTGGTTCAGTAGTAGTTTATCGAGAGGCCTTCCCTATAGGGTTAAGCGCCTCATTAATTACTATTTCCATTCACCTATTCATAGCCTCCGATAGTGCAGTTGGAATGATTGTACATGCTAAGATTGGTTTAGTTTAGTTTTAGTTTTGTAGATGTTTAGGTGACAATCACCACGGTCGATCTGGGGATCCGCCGCTAATGAGCTCGTCCTGGAATCTTTACGACTCTGAATCTACAGGACTGAACATGCCATTTTTATCGGCAATAGCTCAGAGAAGAGTGTTGAGAGGGGAGAAGGGGTGTTGGAGAGAGAGGAAGGTGTTGGAGTGGCTTTGTTATGTGTGTTTTGTCTGTATACGTCGTCAGGATGTCCCCTGACTGGGTGCAAGCATGTGAAACATGCTAGGACGTACTAGCACACCCACTAAATGTCCGCCGTGGCAGGGATTCGATCCCGGGTCTTTCAGATTCATACGCGAGCGTGCTCACCACTTGACCACCACGGTATGCAGGATTCGAAACTGCATAATAAATCGTAGGCTTGTGCAGCATTCTTTAACTGTCTTCGTGGTGCAATGCATAAGTGTGTTGATTTTCTGTGTGAGCGTCCTGGGTTCGAATCCCCGGCCTGCCACATGTGTTTGTTAATTTCATTAATCGAGTTTAGGAGTAAAGTTGGTTAGTGGAGAGAACATAATAATATATATATGAGAGGTTAGTTGTGAAGAATTTTGGCCTAACTATCGTGAATGGAGTATAGGCTAGTATTTGATGGGGGTCTCCATCTTCAAAACTTTAAGGGAGTTGGGCCTGCTTAAAACCTATTCTGGCACACCCTCAGTATATGTAGGCTATGTAGCCTACTCCCTTTCCCCCGCTTAAAACCTATTCTGGTACCCCTGTAATATGCATGCCAAGTATGGGCTCTCCATCTTGAAAACTGAGGGAGTTGCCACCCACTTAAGACCTATTCTGGCACCCCCTTAGTATGCATGCCAAGTATGGGCTCTCCATCTTGAAAACTGAGGGAGTGGGAGGGAGCCCCTGTGGCTTAAAATCTATTCTGGCACCCTGGGCCCTTAGTATTTATATGCGTGCCAAGTATGGGCTATTCATCTTGAAAACTGAGGGAGTGGGAGGGAGCCCCCCCCAGCTTAAAACCTATTCTGGCACCCCGGGCTCTTAGTAATTATATGCATGCCAAGTATGGGCACTCCATCTTGAAAATTGAGGGAGTAGTCTGTGCACAAAGTGCCCTGTGTATAGTATACTATACAGTATATATATATATATAGAGAGAGAGAGTAAGAAAGAAATAATTAACCAATTTGTTTACCATTTTGACAGGCCGTTTTTTGACATGACGTTTTGAACCTCGATCGCTTATTTAATGAATGTACACAAAAATGTACACAAAACGAAAAAAAAAAAAAAAATTCAATGTACACGCAAAGTATACCATGATACCACATATATAACAACTGGGCATAATTTAGTATAATATCACTCTAATAACATGGACAATTTAAATACGCATATTTAAGGAACAAAAGCGCAGACGTAGGATAGTGGGAAGGGCTGCAGCGTTGCCATTTTTATATTCCACGATATATCCCCTCAATAAACATCCTTTTATTCTCCCATGTTGTATAAGAAGAAGTGTTCCTTTTAAATATATACAATGAATATGAACATTTAGTCAAGTAAATAAATATATATATAACTAAATACGCTCAAATGATTTAAAAGCAAAAGTAATATTGACACCACTGTCTTTAACTCTGAAGGTATTTTGTAAACAAACGGCAATGGACATGACTCAGGACCAGGTAGATATTACCTATTTTACTGCATTTCCAGCCTAATTTATGCCATGACATTATACTTACAGTGTTGGGGAACATTCTAGATGGCAGTAATGACAGGGATGTCGTTATTAAGCATTAATTGGCTATGTAAGAGGATTAAGAAAATGGTGGAGTCTTATGATTCGTCATGAGCAATTTTATGCGCCATTTCTAGGCTAGGCTAAATAGAAGATTTTATTGGCTCCTGTTTTTGTTTATGCTGTAATTTAGTGCAACACAAAATTACTAATACAGGTAGGCCTAATGGTGTTTGTGAAGTTTAAAGACGAGCGATTGTCTACATTTTCTATGAAAAATGCCATTTAGCCTAGGCCTAGGCTATACTCTACCTGGATGTTTTGTTATTTGTTTTGTTAATTTTAGGTCACTAAGTTAGGGATGGATGTAGTTACCGGGTGTATGGTCGTCATGTTTACATAGGGCAAACGCCGCGTGGCCGCGGTTAACTTCGCATATAGGCTAGCCTAGGCTATTTTGAGTCTTTGACGGCGATTTTTTTCGATTATTTGCCCCCTGCTGGCAACATATATATGATGATAACAATATGTCATGGACTCATGGGGGGGGGGGGGGAGGAGGGGTAAAGCCCCCCCTCAATATTTTATTGTATCCAATGGCATTCAAAATAGCCTAGACGGGAACATGATTGCAAAGGTCCGACCGTATCCGACGCCTCCCCCACCGCAGCTGCTGTCATGTTTACATTTGTCGATCACCGTAGTTAAGTTTGCGTCTATTTTGACGGCGTTTTTTCGGTTATTTGTCGCCTGCTGACAATATGTCATGGGGGGGGGGGGGGGGGGGTGAGGGGGGGCAAATCCCCCCCTCAACATATTATTGTATCCATCAAAATAAATGGGAACATGATGGTGATGGTTCGACGCCACTACGCGTAGTGTAAACAAGGCTGGCCGTACAACCGCTCTTAACATTCTTGCCCTAAGGCTAAGCTATTATAACTTACGGTAACGGTAGGTAACTTAAGGTAAACTAGTTTAGGTTAGGACATTTGGGTTAAGTTACCTAAAAATTTGGTGGTTTCCTAAGGAAATTATTATAAAAAATGTTTGGATTAGCCTACATTCAAGAATGTGAGTGCTTTAAGGTTCAAGCGAATACCTTTGCCTATTCAATCAATTGGGCTAAGCTTATACGAAAATTGAGTACCGGTATATGAATTTGCGTGAATGGACCAACGCTCGAATATGAATTCGCTTGAATCATCATGATCCAGATACCACATCCAATACCATGAGAAATACATGGGTTTTACCATAAAAAAGATTGACATTAAAACAGCAAACTTAGACTACCACCTAACAAATCTAACCTGTGTAGGCCTAATATCCACCATATAAAATATACATGAGCACTGACTCCCATATCTCTTTAAGACTTTATCTATCACTAGGTAAGGTAAGGTAAGTCTATGAGATAATTAAATCACTGTTTATCTTATGTGCGCAGGAAAAACGTGTGCGTACCCTAAGGCGGGAGCTGGAGGGATGGCGGGAGGTGCTGTGTGCGCTTCACTCCCTCCTCATCTGGGAGAAACACTACTACCCTGCAATCTCTGTGTCAGCAGTCACTACCTTCTTTATGTAAGTTCTCTCTCTCTCTCTCTCTCTCTCTCTCTCTCTCTCTCTCTCTCTCTCTCTCTCTCTCTCTCTCATACCAGTGTACACCACAATTAATTTTGTTTAGGCCTAATTTAAGCTGATAGAGTACGGTACTGTTTCATATTGTATACATTGAATAGACTACCGTACTGGTATATTATAAAGTTAAAGTACCTGTAGCTTTTATAATCCAAATCATAAAATACTGTAGGCCTACTGTACTAATATCGTACAGTTGGCCACATTTGTTTGTATCCATGTATGGTAGGAAATATGGTGTGATTGACTTACAAGAATAATTTGCTATAAAACTGTTAATTGGTCATAATATTTAATTATTGCATGAAAAATACAATTGTAGCCTAATTCAATCCTACTAATTTTCCTTCCAATATAAAAACATGGTGTGCATACAAATTAATGTGGAAAACTGTATCTGTATATTATTATGTATAAATATTACCGGTATATTTTATTGCAGGATGATTTGGTATATTGAACCTTCGATCCTGACCCTCTTCTCTGTGCTGGGCATAATTGTCACTCTTGCTGACTACCTTGTTCCTCAGGTAGGTTCCATAGTATTGTACCGGGTACTGTCATTTACATTATATCTGCAATGGTGGTGATATTTATACCGTACTGTAGATTATAGCTACATTACTGGAACATATCGGTACTCGGTAGTTTGTGGACACTAATATATCTCTAATTCAAATTAATTTGGAGACCATGTCCAAAACCTTGAAACTTATAGCCAGCTGTGCTAGTTTTATGTAATAATGTATTAATTTAAATTTGATGAACTCCATCACTAGAGAGGAGAGAATCCCAGATGATTGACATTAAAGTATAATGGTAAACTTATACAGTATAAGGGTAAGGAGGATTCATTAGATAGAGGAAATTATAGAGGCCTGAAAATGCTTGACCAAGTCATTAAGGTCTGTGGAGAGCTGCACCAAGGCGCAGACCAAGAAATTGGTGGGATCAGACCTTACTGTCTAATTTTGAATGAACAAACTTGACAAGTGAGGCAGCTCTGAACAGGACTGCCTGGAGCACTGCCATTAGAACGTGAAACAGGAACCACACTTTGTGTGGAGCGCTTGATCACTAAATTTATGTATGTATACCGGTATGTGTGTTTCAGGTGGTGCCGTGGGTGGTGGGTGCCGACAGTTGGACGGGTACACAAGAAAGACGATACGAACATGTCATCACAACACTGGCCTCTCTCACCGGTACTGCAGCCTACGTCACCAACACTCTTAGAGCTATGAAGGAGTCTAAACCCAGGACAGTACGTAGCTTTTGACACTGTAGAATCTATAGTTTTAACCCTTTCATGCACCAGGGGTTGCCTTTTAGTATTCAGAAATAGAATTGTCTTAATTTCATAACTACGTCTCCAAAATTATTTTTCTGCACACATCTCGCTCAAAGACGACTACTGAGGTTGAAGTTATTTAACTAAAAGTTTCTAAACACCCCTGATGGTCACAATATCTTGCATCCCAGAAAGGGCACAAATTGCGTCCATGTGCTCGAAATGGTAAATAGTCAGATTGATAATTATTATAGTACTGTATACATGTAGCACACTATGCTTTAGAAGCTTATGACCACATTACACCCTTCAGGTTTCATACACTCTAGAAGCATATTGTACAATGAATGACCTACTAAGCATTTACAAAAACAAAAGCGCATGACAAACTTTCATCTACTAAATTTGATTGTACACTTTGCTTGCTAGAGATAATCATTAGCTAAGTTGTCTGATGTTAAGTCGGCATCATATGAGTAAGTCTACATGTATCAAAGCCATGAATCCGTTACAAATTAACATATTATTTTGATTGATTCTGCTGTTTATTCTTGATGGATGGGATAACAAGAAACCAAAGGACCAACGAATAAGGTTTATGATCCATGTCCCCCCCCCCCCCCCCCAACTATGACGGTGAAAGAAGTATTGGCAGCATACTTCCAGGAGAACTATTACCCCAGATCCTTCCCAGCACCCGTACCTCTCAGGGAACCTAAACTGGAAAATACCCGGTCCCTGATTGGTCGATACACATCTCTACATCTTTCTCAGCATTGATCCAGGAAAAGCCCGGATTCCGAATGACAAAGAAACGAGTGGGCGGAGCTGCAGCCTCTGATTGGCCAGCCAACCTCAAACCTCTCCAGCATCAACTCGGATCCCGAATCATGGGAAGCCCAAACCTATCCAGACCTACAGCACTCACTCTGGGCAAACCCAAATTCTGGATATTAATATTAAATTGGATTGTACATGAGTAGGAACTCTTATAATACAAAATACAATCATAATAAAATAGAAAATTGGCCGATAGTACTGTAGACTCAATTTTAGCTACTTTTGACTCGGATATTGTAGCTTTGATACATCCGCTGCTAAAGTGCTTGTGTGACACAGGCTTTAGTCAGGATATAATAAACATAAAATCCCAATATTGAGGAGTTAATAATATTTTTTCCCCTAGTACTTTGTGGTGGTGACCGGGTGCCTGCTTTTCTGTGCTTGGATCGGCAGCAACATCAACAATCTCCTCCTCACATATTTCATGGGTAAGTCACATTTAGGATTTAGATAAATATTTTTCACTTACATAGCATGATAGCATTACATAGCTGATCAATGAGCTGCATTGATGCCAACAACATTAGGCTCCAGATGCAAAGCTCTTTGTTTTGAGCATACATTCTTCTCATTTGTGGGTCTATAGACACTGAGCCATATTCGTAAACATGTACAGTCACGCTAATAAGTAATGTCTCGGCACCAAGTGTGTTTTGTTCAATAATTGGTACCAGCAATATCTAAGCTTCATTTCTTCATATCGAGTTAAATATACAAACATGTTCCTACACTTACCCACCCTATTTAACATCTGACAGACAATACAGCACAGAGAGAGCCAAACGTAATGACAGCTGGGACATAACTTATTAGCGCGACTGTACAGTAGGGTGGGTATGGTCAGGGTGTCAAAAGAGAGATCTATTCCTTTCTTTTCACTCATCATTACTATATATACAGTACACAGCAAACATATGCTTCACATTCTTATCCTGTGTTTGGAAGTGATAAAAATTTCATTTCATGCTATTTTTGTGTAGTCCTAATATTCATGCAAATCTTCAAACAAAATTGCTCCAGTTTGACACCCTGGGTATGGTGTCCCCCATATTGGAACAGTGTTGATTAATAAAATATATCTTTAACCCCTTCAGCACAATGACATCTATTTACCTCTAATTCTGGATAAAGTTAGAAGATTTTATGCAGTTTAACCCAGTGAGACCCAGCGTCGCACGTGTTGCGTCGGCAGTGTTTGATCACCAACTCCCAGCGACGCATCACGTGCGTCCGACATATAAAAAACACTTACGTGGCTCGTAAGGTAGGAAATGGCGGGAGAATAGGAGGGGGAGGTACCGTAGTGTGTGTGGGAGCCGGGCCAGTAGGTGTGAGCGGGCCGAGACAGCCGCGCGGCTGGTGGTGGTGGGCTTAGTGGGGATAGTTGTTGTTGTTGTTGTTGTTCCCCAAGCTGCCTGGCCGAACAGCCCCAAGGCCCCGAGTAAGGCCAAGGCCATAAACGAGCGCCCCCACAGAACCCTCCCTGCCGACCACAATAAAGCCTGGGTGACCGAAGCCACTCCAAGGCGGGGAGCTGAGAGGGTGCGTAAACGCCCGGGAAACCAAAGCCCCACCCAGGGCCCTGTGCCCCTCAGCAATTATGAAGAGAAAGTTGAGGGGCAAAGGAATAATGTGATGCTTTAGCTTCCAATCTTGGTAGATTGGGAGGTCAATCCACGGAAGAGACGCCATCACATGAGATCTAGAAAATATATAAGTAAAAGGAACAGTCAGAGTAAGCTATGGGTATGGCAGAGATCGCTCAGGTCTCACTCTGATAGACCAGCCCATCACCATAGTGGGGATAGTTTACACCCTTAGTTCACCGCCACTTTGAACCTTCATTACTCCGGTCGTATGGGAGCTAGAGGCTTGAGATTTATGTGAGACACTCCTTAGGATGTATGCCGTACAATGCCATACTCAGTTTTTACCCTAGTGCTCCCGGGCGGGTGGTCATGCGGGGGAGACGAACTATTGAAACCCCCCCCCCCGCCCCCCAAATGACCGAATTTTTTTTTTTTTTATTTTTGTCTTCATTTCTCACCATTCTCTGCTCAACAGGTGGCGTTGTGTGTGTTTAAGTGTGAGAGTCCGAGTGTAGGGGTTGAGACAGTGAAGCACAGGAACGAGGTGGCTTCAGAGATGGGGTCGTTTCGGGCCATGAGTGAGCACCGTGCCTCATGTGAAGGCAAGATGGCAGGTGCTCGTTGTACTCTACGTGCTTCACATGTCTCACTCCCTAGACTGGAACAAGACCTCACAGGCTTCACTGTTCATTGTAAAGCGGTGAATGTTAAGGCTCTCAGCCTATGCCCGAGAGGAAGTAAGTTGGAATATAGGAAAAAACAAAAAAAAAAAAAAAAAATTTGGCTCAACAAATTTGTTTGAGGCTCCCCCCCAACCCCCCACCGGCCCACCCCCCAAAAAAAAATGTCCGAGGTGATTTTTTTTTTCTTTTTTTTTCATTTCTCATCCTTGTCTTCCATTTTAGCAAACAAAAAAAAAGAAGTGAAAATGGCTTGGGACTGGGGTGAACAAAATATTATAACTAGCCGGGGCTCAACGGGTTAAGAAGAACCTATATTATTCAGAGGGTTTATCAAGATCGTATGTACCCCCTTGATTCCTAGATATAGATTATTAGCTAAAGAATATCGTCTTATGGTGACCAGAATATGACGAAAATTACGTCATCGTGCTGAAGGGGTTGTTGTTGTTGTTGTTGTTCCCTAAGCTGCCTGGCCGAACAGCCCCGAGTCCCTGAGAAAGGCCATGGCCACGATCGGGCTTTCCCACAGAGCTCTCATTGAGTGTAGATTGTGTTGTTGGCGTAAGTGGTTGTGTGAAATGCAGTCTTCTATGATGTGTTTAATGGTATGGGGTGCTGTGTTACATCCCGGGCAGGCGTCGACAACGGAGTCATCCAGTCTCTTCTGATAGCTCAGGAGAGCTGGATGGTGTCCGCATCTCAGCCTGGCCAGGTGGACTCTGTCCTCGCGAGGAAGGGAGGATTCGGAAGGATGGATTTCGGGAGGTCGTGCATGCAGCTGTGTGTTGTCTGTGAGTGAGTGGATGGATCGGTGAGAGATATGAGTATGGATGTGCTTCTGGAAGTTGGTTCGGGGTGGGCAGGGAGGGAGAGAGGACAATAATTGTGTGTGATACCGTGTGCTGGGTGTTGTTTTGATATTTCTTGGTGTCTGTGGGTGTGTTGCCATGTAGTTTAGTGGGTGGTCTTGGTTCGTGGAGGCTGCTGCCAGGAATTGAGTGCCTCTCATGTCCAGATGGTCTTTGACTTTGAGGATTTTGGTTTCTTGATGTAGGTGATCTGTGGGTGCAGTAGCTGTGCAGCCTGTAATGATCTTCAGGGCTTTGTTTTGAATAGTCTGTAAGGTCTTATGATGTGTTTCAGCTAGGTTAGAAGCCCAGGCTGGGCTTGCGTATTCCATCACTGATCTTATGTATTGTTTATATACTGTGGTGGTAGTTTCTTTGTTGTGTCCAAATTTTGTGTGAGCAAGTGACCTGAGGGCGTTAAGTCTGGGTGTCAGTTTCTTTTTAATGTTTGTGGTGTGCTGTTTGAATGTCATATGAGTATCATATGTTACTCCTAGGATTTTGGGTGTGTGTGTATGTGTTAGGGGTGTGTTGTTTATGGTGAGTTGAGGGATGTATTCGTGTTCTCCTGTCCAACTTGTGAGCAGGGTTGCGGTGGATTTGGCTGGGGCTAGATTAAGTCTGTTTGTAGTGCACCAGCCATGTAGTGTGTTGAGATAGGGTTGAAGGAGATCTGTTGCTCTTTTTGGGTCATGGTGTGTGCATGTGAGTGTTATGTCATCTGCATAGGAGGCTAAGTTTATTTGGGGCGTATTGGGTGTAGTTATATCGTGCATGTACAGATTGAAGAGTGCGGGCGATAGGACGGATCCTTGTGGGACTCCGTTTGGAAAGTTTCTGATTTTAGATGACTGACCGGCAAAAGATACGTGTGCACATCTGCCTGCTAGGAAGTTGGCCAGCCACCGTTTTGTGTTGTTGTGCATGTTTGTGTTGTAGATTTTGTTTGTTAGGTTGTGGCGGGGGATGGCATCGAAGGCTTTACTAATGTCGAGTGTGGCTAATAGTGATCTGTGTGGTGGTCTAGCTGAATTGATGCCGTCGAAAGCTCTTTGTGTAAGGTCTGTGAGAAGAGTGTTTGTGGAGTGCAGTGGCCTAAAGCCATGTTGTGTTGGAGCTAGGGGTAGGTCAGGTGTAATTAGTTGTAATACTAGGCGTTCCATGACTTTGGAGGGGGAGCAAAGGAGTGTGATGGGGCGGTGCGAGGAGGGTAGCGTGGGGTCTTTGTTGGGTTTGGGGAAAGTGATGATGATACCATGCTTCCAAATGTCTGGTATTGTGTTGTGTGAATAGCTGTAGTTTGATATGTTAGTGAGTGCTTGTATGCCTTGTGGTCCCAGGTGTCTGAGGTGTATGTTGCTTATGTTGTCTAGGCCACAGGCGGGTGAGTGCTTGAGATTGTTGATGATATGCTTTGTCTGGTGATTGGTGAAGGGTGTATAGTCAGGGTCTGTGGGGAATTGTCTCTTACGTCGGATGACACGTCGGTCGTCTTTGTGAGGTTTTAGGTGGCTGACATGTGAAAAGTGATTGATGAGAGTGTTTGCTTGTTGTTTACATGAAGGAGTAGAGTCTGTTGTTGTGATTGCAGCATGTGATTGTGTTGTGTTGCTGTTGGAAAGTGTGATGCTGTTTAGTGTTTTGTATAGTTTTTTGGGGTTTGTTTTGTGATCAAGTGTTTGTAGGAAGTTATTCCAATTTAGTTTTTGTTGTTCTTGTATTTTGTTGTTAGTTTGGGTGTTGAGTGCTTGAATTTGTTGTGTGATGTCTTGTGTGTGGGGTGCTGGGGAGTGTTTCAGTATGTCACGTTGTCTGATGAGGTTTTGAATTTCTGGTGTGAAGTTGGGGTTGTGTCTTTTTCTGTTACCTCTTGGAATGTGTTTCTTGTCAGCGTTTTGGATAGTTTTATTGAGTATGTGTACAGCATTGTTGATGTTAGTGATGGGTGTACTGTTTAGAGTTGTGAAGTGTTGTTCTGTCTCATTTGTGAATGCTTCCCAGTTAGCTCTTTTATAATTGGTGTATGTGTTTGTGGCTAGCTGGGGTGAGTCTGGTTTTGGTGGTGATAATGATCGGGAGGTGGTCAGAGCCTAAGGTTCTGACCACCCTCCAGGATGTTGTGGGGGCGAGTTCTGGGGAGCAAAAGGTGATGTCTGGAGATGATGGGTTATAGAGGGCTTGGTGAGGAATATGGGTATGTTGATGGATGTCGTTAAGGATGATGAGGTTATCGGTTTGGTTTTGTAGTACCAGCCCTCTGTCTGTGTCGGGGTTGTCGACAAACCAGGCCGACGTCTTGGCGTTGAAGTCACCACCCAGGATGATGTGTGGGGTGTGTGGGGTGTTTGTGATGTGTTGTAAGTGTGGTCTGTATTCATTTGGTACTGTAGGGGATGTTTGGGGAGGGATGTATGTGTTTATGATGGTTATGTTGGAGTTGTTGCCAGTGCGTATTTTAATTGACTGTATTTCTGTTGTGTTATCATTTGGGGGGAGGAGTGATTTGGTTTGTACACTGGTTACTATGTATGATATTTCTTTGTGTACCAGGGTGATGAGTCCACCGCCCCCGCCGACAGCCCGGTCTTGTCTGATGGTGGTGAAATTATGAAATGTGGGTGTTTTTTGTGTTGTGCGGAGTTTTGTTTCTTGTAAGATGGCAATGTGTATGTTGTGTTGTTTGATGAAGTGTGAGAGTTCGTGTTTCTTTGTGTTGATGCCATCTATGTTCAGTTGAAGAATGTTAATGTTATGTGCACGATGTATGTTGGGTGCTGCTGCACGAGGATGGGGTGGGGGTGGGGGTGATGGGGGGGGTGGGGGTGAGGGAGGGGCTGGGGGTTGGGATGGGTGAGGTGGGGGTGGGGATTGGGGAGCAGGAGATGGGGGTTGGAATGGATTAGGATGGGGTGTGGTGTGTGAGTTGAGGATGTGGATGGTATGGGAAGGTTAGGTGGGTTAGGGAGGAGAGGTGGACGGGTTTTAGGGGGGGGAGTGGATGATATGGGAAGGTTAGGTGGGTTGGGGAGGAGAGGTGGACGGGTTTTAGGCGAGGGATTTGACTGGGAGAGGGAGGGGCATGAGGAACAGGTCCAGGTGTTTGTGTAGTGTTTCTTGGAGGCAAGTGTTGTGCAGGTGAAGTGGGTCCAGTTCCCACATGAATTGCAGAGAACTGAACCCTTAGTATGGCGACTCGAAGTGATGGGTTTTGAGCAAGTTGGACATATGTATGTGAACGTGGGTCCTGGGTTGCTCTCAATGTCTCCGGCTAGAAGAAGTCTTCGAGAAATGACAGCCGGAGAGTCATTTCTCGGTGTAGGAAAAACTGTGTGATGTGTGTGTGTGGTGTGAGAGGTGTGGAAATTCCCGGCGCGACCGAAGCCGCTCCAAGGACCCGTGCCCCCAGGGAGGGGGCAGGGGATGGTTGTGACGGTTTGGCTCCCGAAACTGCTCCCCGCGGCCGGCATCCGGTTTTCCTCCACTGGTCGTTGATTTTGTCTTCGGCTGTGGAGGGTCGGCAGCCATCCGCGGTTGGCAGCCTCGGGAGGTGGCCCCACGGCGTAGACGCCGCCACATCAGGACTGAAGGGGTTAAATGGTTAACCCGCAGAGTGCCAGACAATTATTGACCCTATGCATCTGCCAGTGCCAGACGATTTTTTATTTATTTTTTTGGCTAAATCTAGCAAGTTGGGTGAGAAAGGAAGGATAATGGTAAAAAAAACACTCCCCTTGTGCATTTTCGCCAGAAATCAGGTCCCCGATGGTCCCAAATGTAGCTGAAATTTTCAGAGTAAATCATTGACTTTTATGGTATTGGAACGTATAGGTAGGAGGGTGGTGGGAGGGTGGTTTGGGGGATGGTGGGGGGAAGGTAGAAGCATAATTGACTGGTGTTACAAATATGAAGCCGATTGGTGAGGTAGTTTCGCCACCACGGATTTTCCTTTTTTTCCATTTCTTCGTACGGATACGCTGGAAGTGGGTGGTGGGAGGCGGTGGGGGGATGGCAGGGACTTATCACACAAATATGGAACCGATTGGTGGAGTCGTTTTGCCGCCACAGATTTTCCTTTTTTTCCTTGTGAGGCGACCGATAGTCAGCGAGTGGGTGGGGGGAGGGGGTTGTGTTGGTGGTGGCAAGAAGCCAGAAGGGTATGGTACATGTGGTAGAAATATGAAAGCCATAGGTGCAGTCGTTTCGCTGCTACAATTTTTTTTCGGCGAGTCCGTATATATACGGACCTGGCACTGGGCGTGACAAGACCCTAGTCCGTATATATACGGACCTGGCACTAAGGGGGTTAAGGGAGGCCATCTCGCTTATTTTTTCTTTCTCCCTCTTTTTTTTTTTTTTTTTTTTTTTTTTTTTTTTTGGCTTACAAGTATCCATTCGGCCGTATTCAGCCTATAGTGAAATCTCGCATCTAACGCATTTTGATCTAACGAATTTGCATCTAACGACCCTATTGGAGCTCTACCCGATCTCAATCTAACGAACCAAAATCCATATCTAACGGCAATTATTCTGGGTGCCCCGTATCGAATTTACAAATTTCCCGCCAATCCCTAAAAATTTCCCGCCAATTGCTGATGCGTTAAACGCTACCTAGCGTCCCTCCCTCCCTCCCCGCCACTGTTCAGGTCAGTCAAGTTTGCGCGGCGCCATAGTTGACCTGTTCTAAAGTTGTGCTCGTCTCGCTCCAACATTTTGTTCTGCCTTCCGAAGTTGGTGGTGTTACGCCTTTCATGATGTCAACCCAAGCATCAGGTACTGGAGAAGGGAGTGGTGAGAATGGAAACATGCATGAAAGGAAGACAAAAGTTCCAGTGAAGAGGGCTACGCATGTTGGAAAAAAACTGAATAAATATACGGCAGAGGATAAAGCGAAAGTGATTGAACTAATTGACAAAGGCCTAAAGAACTGTGAGAAAGTGAAAATAACTGGGTTTCCCGAGGGGACAGTGCGTAATATATATATATATTACATATATATTAATACATTATTTGAATATATTTTATGTCTCAAAATAGCACTCGGAAGGGTAAAAATAGTGAAAATGGGGACTCGGTATAAATGTTGGCACCAATTACCATTTTTCCCATTAGTTTATGTATTCATATCTAACGAATCTGGATCTAACGCGATTTTTTCGGCACCTATTATTCGTTAGATACGAGATTCCACTGTACTGTTTTAAGACGTTTACCCCCATCCAGGTGTCAATATTTTCCTGGAGAGCGGTAGCGAGCCAGCATATAAATATTATATATATATTTGTTTTGACAGCAAGTTAAATTTGTAAATTTTTCGATAGAAAAATATCTCCGGTGAAGCCGGGTTTCTCCATACAATGCTGGCTCGCTATCGCTCGCCAAGAAGAAATCGACACCTGGATGGGGATAAACGTCTTAAAACAGTTGGCTGAATGGGGCCGAATGGATACAAGCCAGGGAAAGAGAGAAAAGGATCGAAAGATGAAAAAAGCCGGTGACCCCACTTAAGGTGTATGATCTCACGGTGGTGAGGTTTAAGAGTATAGCCATCGTCATTCGTACTTCTTCCCTCAGTGGTGTTTGTGGTGCTGCTGCCGGGCCTCAAGCATCAAGGTATCCTGAAGAAGTACTTTGCCAGCGCCCTCAAGTCTGTGGCCGGCCTCGTGAAGAGCTCCGTGTCGGGTGGAGGAGAGACAGCTACTGCTGAAGGGGAGGCTAAGAAGAAGGAGTAAGAGAGATGAGGAAGTAAGACAGGGCACAAAGTAATATGAAGTAAGATCTGGATGTTTTAAATTTGAATAGATTAAACATTAGATTAAAAAAGAAAGACAGGTTAAAGAAAAAGGGCTAATAAGAAAAAGTAAAAGCAGATAAGAACATTTACATTTATTACACTTACTTTACTTAAAGAGAGATGACAAACGAATGTAGGGTGGCATGAAGTAAGATGTGTGATTGAATATGCAGGAATATCATTAGTCAAGATAGAATATGGAAAGATTAATCAATTAATACAATATGTAAGTAGAAAATAGGTTGAAGATAGTAAATTAAAATATAAAACTTGAAACTAACTAAAAAGTTACTGTTTAAATCAATATAACAAACTCATTAAAAGTAAAAACTATCGAAACGCCAATACATTTTTTGATAAGGGTTGGATTTGAGTGAGGAAGGGATGTAGGCTTTAGTTTGGCGGCATTTTCACATGCGGTGGTACTGATAAGAATAGTACCGGTAACATGACGTAACTTCGGACGGGGAGATAACTTCGGACACTCTAGAAAAAATATACAATGAACCACAGTTATAGGATAAATACATGATGTTATGGAAAAACAAGTATGTCTGTGGTGTTCTTCCATAATGCAGAGTCATTTTTCCATAACTGTAGCTTACGGTACATACTTTTATCCAAAAATGTCCGAAGTATAGCCCCCGTCCGAAGCTAGGTCATTTCACGGTACCGAGAAATAGACAAATAGTAGTAGAGCGTAGACCATTCTAGATCACCATTATTACAAACAACAACAACCATTTTAACCGCTATTGTTGACGTTTCATACATAAAATTAAATCGTTGACACTGTTTGGGTTAAAGATAAAGACAAAACATAGATGAATCAATCGATACATTCTCAAAGGCAGTGATGAGGTAGAGTAGAGTATTTATGGCTTAAGAGAGATCCATCACGTTTTTTATAGATTTTTTTCTATTTTTCCGCTAGTGCTGTGGAACGTAGCTAATAACCCTTTGGATACGATGATATCTTTATTTGTTGGATTCTGGCTTTCGTTAGATGATTATATTCAGACTAGAAAGAATCTTTTGTGTGAAAGGGTTAGTTGAGATAGCTTTTACCCCTTTGATTCTTAACCCCTTCTGTAGGTTATACCGGCAATTTTTTTTTAGTTTTATTCTAGCTATACTTAAGACGATTTTATGAAGTTTAGGAAGGATATGTGGTATGTAAAAGGATTCATTGCGACAGTCTGCAGCCTTTTAACCCCTTATTGGCGGCGCTCTACATAAGTCGTGCACCAATTTGCAGCAAGTTAGGAGCATTATTAAGGCTTTTAAAGGGTTAAAATCGAGTGCAAATGGCCGGGAGCACAGCGGGCCAGACAGCCGACTCCCAGGGCTTACCGCCGCCCATTAACTCATGTTCCCTGTGTTCTCGAGAGGCCGGCAGTGTAGCCAGTAGTGAGCATAGCTGGGAAAAATATACCGATATATGCTAAACTCCCATGTTCGTAGCATCACTGCAAGAGAACCACGAGTGCTACGTAGCTCATTCTGGTCTCATTTTGAAGCTTTTAGTGCCTAGTTTTTTGCTAAATATATTTTTTTTTTCATGCAGATGCTTGATTTATCATGCAGGAGGGCCTGAATATGCCCAAATGAGCCCAAAACACCCCGCTAGACAAGGGTTAATAGCCAGACGTCCTTCCTGAGCTGAAAAATATTGTCTAATATTTGCAAGAATATAATGAAAAAGACATCGCCGGTACGGAAGGGGTTAAAAGGCCTTTCCTAAGTTGAACAAAATAATCCGGTGTTAGTCAGAGTTGAATGAAAAGAGCGTCATGGTACCGAATGGGGTAAAACTTAAAGATGCATGTACAATGGTGTTTTTTCAGGTAGACTTAATTAGTGCCGGTAGTGTTGATATTTTGTAAGAAAAGTTAGCTATATAATATATTAGTATCTATATGTAATTATTTACCTGGTACATATACTTAAGGGGAGATTTCAATGCGAGGGATTTTTTTCTGGACTCCTTTCTCCATAATTTTTAGCCCCACTGCTTTTGAGATTTTAAGATATTCGCCTCATTAGTTTGGCGATTTTTAGAACTTTCACCCCATTTCTGTTAATTTCAAGACATTTTGTGCCATTTAGGTGTCGATATTTTCCTGGCAAGCTATAGCGAGCCTGTAAATTCGGAGGAATCGGCCTTCGGAGATATTTTTCTACCGAAAAATATACAAATTTAGCTTAAAAGGGGGTATTGGGGGTATTTTATTAAGCTTGATGGAGGTCTAGGGAACAAACTAAACATCTCCTCTTAAGTTATCCTAGCAGAAACAGTAAGGTGTAATTATAATTAAACTTATAACAGACATTACAAAGAAACATTTATTTATTGTTTTAGATTTTATGTTGGAGCTTGCGCTGTATGTGATAAAATATTCCATAAAAATATATTTATTATCTATCATTATCTCATACCAGTAATCATATATTCATTCATCTCTAACAAAACAAAAATGAAAATACTAGGATTGTATTAAAGCTAAATTCTTCAACATACTTATCCAATGTGTGTTTATGCCTCTCGCTATCCTGTAGACTCGGGGGTTGCCGTTTAGCATTCAAAAATAGAGTTCTCTCAATCTCATAATTACCTCTCTAAAATTAGTTTTCTGCCCACAGCTCACTTAAAGACTACTGCAGAGGTTGAAGTAACTAAAATAAAGGTTTCTAAACACCCCTGATGGTCACAAAGGCTTTGAAGTATCCCAGAAAGGGCTCAAATTCGTCCTGTGCGTGACCGGGTTAATTAAAAAATTAATATTGCTTGATCACACAATTTGAATCTCCTTAGTGTTCATATTCCTGAAAAGGCTAAAATATCTAAACTATATAATTATTTTTTGCTAGTGAACTTATTTTATCTTTATTTATATTTGATTTGATTTAATTTTCCGGTCTCACGTGTTAATGGCGGCGTCCCAAGCAGCCTCACTCGTCAGGTTATTCTATTCAAGATCAGTTTCAAACTGTGGTAATGCTGTTTTGGGACTGGATTGAGTGTGAGAGGGAATACAGGAAAATTGGATTGAAGCTGCATTGTTTTGGTCATTTGATTTCTTCCAGGCATATAAAGGCAACTATAGACCATAGCTTTAACTTTGTATATCTGATAATAACAACTTAAATGAAGATATTTTGTTTTTGGCCAGGGGGTGAATAGTCTCTCGTAAACAGCCTGCCCAGAATACTACCTATCACAACTCAGATATTTATTTACCGTACTTGATTTTGTAGCTAACCCAGAACCATAATTGGATAAGAATGAAGTGTGCCTATTCAAGTTTGCTAGTGGAATTTAGAGTTGGCTGACAAAAGTGAATAATCCTTAAACATACTCATATTTACTAGGTTTATATATTGTTGTCCTCTTTTTACTATGTTTATATTTTTGTATTTTTTTTTGTACTATGTTTATATATTTTTGTATTTTTTTTTTTTGTACTATGTTTATATATTTTTGTCGTTTTTTTTTACTATGTTTGTATATTGTCCCCAATTTACAATGTTTATAATTATACAGGTCTCCATCAATTTATGATAGGGTTACTTTCCTGAAAACCCGATCTCAAATAGAAAAATCGTATAGAGACCCCTAAAATTTATGGGGTAAATGAGGATGCGTTCTGGGACCAGCCAAAACCCAAACACAAACCCCTAAAAACCTATAAGAATATCGTAAATCGGGGCATCGGATAGTGAGAAAGACCTGTACTAATTCTCTTTCTTTCTCCACTTTGCTGCATGTTCTTACTATACTTGTGTTTCTCCTCCTCTTTTTCATTTTCATCTTATCAAAAGTATATCAGAAAATACTATAAACTAAGAAATTGAAGATCTTCCACCAATAATCATGCAGATCCATACCCCCCCAAAAAAAAAAAAAAAAGATTTTTGTCTAGTTCCTTACATAATAACCTACTCAGTAATTATGGTGAATTAGTGTTCAGTCTAATTCAAAAGTCATGTACAGTAATTCATAGCTTCAACCTGAATAAGCTCTGTAGTTTAACTATCTATCTATCTATAGACTGGCACATACCCCATTTTTTTTTTTTTTTTTTTTATTGGGGGTGGCCAACTCGAGACAGCCTGCAGTTTAACGAGAAACATATTTATGAATCACCGGAACCAAGCTTCTATAGTTTTGTTTGGGTGATATATTATCATGTTGTACTACTGTATGCATGTGTGCTTGTATTGTGAGAGCATTATTACTTGTCTGAGTGTAGAGAATAATAATCTGTAATAAAAGTAACGTGGAATATATGAGTTGGTGCAGAAATATGTTTGTGTAGAGCCTAAAGGATAGAGAGCATTTTGGAGTAGTGTAGTAGCTACTGCTTCTAACAGTACAGTATAAAGGTATTGTGTCTTTTCCACATAGTGTATGGCTTGGATTGTATAATGCAAGGGACCATGTAAATACTGTACTAAGATTGTTTCCAGTTTAAATGCAACATCACTCATTGTATTACAAGAGAATTCGGCGAATACAAAGTCTGCTTTAATGGGAACTCGGCCAAACACAAACTGAGCTGAACTAAAATCTAACTAAATCTAACTTAACTTTTCTCTGACCTATTCGAACAGGCTATTCTATTCAAACTGAGCCTGAAGATAAATTAATCTATCATTACTAAATCTAACCTAACTTTTCCCTGACCTATCCTACCAGACTACTCTCTTCTGCTAAGATGGCTTGCCAGTAGAGGCCGAGTTCTTCTGATATTATTCATTGTATTTCAACGGTCAGAACTATTACAAGACAAGGATGAATCTACTTTTCGTATGGTTGAAAATCCATTACTTTCAGAACGGTCTTGTTACTACTGTATAAATAATAGTAGTACGAGATGTTTTATATCGAGGTAGACAAGATCACTTCGGTGTCGGCTTCAAGGGAATTTCTGTGAGCTCAGTGCCAGTTTACTATACTCTGTTTCTTTTCAGCTGACGATAAATTGAATCCCTTAGCAGCTAATTTCTCGATACTTAATACAAAAATATGAATCTACTATGTGTCTGCGTCGTTTTAATGCCACGTTTTCATAATTAGAGGCCATATATCACTAAAAACTTCAAAATAACGGAGATATCTTGATGTGAACTTTGTAATTACCGTCAGTTGAAAAGAAACCGACTATTCTGTTAGCAATTTTATACTGTACAGTATGTCTGATACTTTATTGCTTTCTCACTGGGTGTACTGTAACATTATTTGATGGCATCTTATTACATTTACGGTATTTACAGATAATTTATATGTTTGGCAGGCCTTAGGAGCTACCTTGTTACCACTAGAGCTCTGTTATGTCATAATATAATGTTTGACAACATACAGCTCCCTATTACCTATTTTGACAACATACAGCTCCCTATTACCTATTTTGTATTAAGAAAGAACTTGAGCTAGTAATTTAATCTTTGTATTTAATTAAATTTTGTACTCAATTTATGTAAACTAGTATTTGTATAGTGGAGAACTTCTTATGGTAAGACATAAGGAGAATTTAAACACACAATGAATATAATACAGTATTTCTTATAAAGATTAAGCAGAATTAGTGCTATGAAGAGCCAACTCTGCCATGTCTTACAATCAATAAGATACTCCTTGTGTTGACTAAATTTAAATTTTGTTAAAATTTCCACTTACTTAAATATCACATGAATAATATTATCATTCAGTTTTAGTTTTTACTGATAGTATGTTCCTAGGTAGCCTATTGATTTGCGATAGATACATTTTTGTTTAGGAACTTAGAATGTTACTAGATATTGGTTCAAGATTATATTATATCTATCTATCTATATACTCAGTCACATACCCCATCCTTTTTTTTTTTTAATAGCTGGGGGTGGCCGACTCGAGACAGAGCCCTTTTACCAAGCCATATTATTTGTTTGTGTGTGTCCTGCATTACCAGTACTATATTATTTTTGCAACATTGCTGTGTATATTATGAAGGTTAGGATATAAGTGTATATTAAAGGATATAGTATTGGACAGAACGTATTTGACGGCAGATTTGTGGAATTATAGTTTCCTTTTCACCCGCTGCAAATTTTGTATTCCTTAGCAGCTGAAATTAAATGTTATGAAACTGCTTTGTCTTTGCTTTGTACTGATTCCAAGTTTTCACAATTAAAAACATGTTATAACTTTTTGTTATAGCCGAGTAATAAAAATCCATATGTGGCAATTTACCGTCAGTTAAAAAAAAATATGTATACAAGTTATTATATATGTACATATATTTCTACTAACACAAATTGCCATATCCCCGTCTTGATTTGATTACTCGGCAATTACAAAGATTTCATAGCCAAATACTGTATGTTAATTATGAAAACTTACGGGATACACGGCTAAGTTATATAAATATAAAAGAAAGAAATCAGCTACTAAGGGATAATATTTATCGCCAAGTGAAAAACAAAAAATGTATATAGACTAACAACACAACTGAATTACCAGTGGACGGGAGCGGTTATATGGGTTTGGCTATCGATAATTAATAGCTCATAGAAAATAATGTAAAGCCGGAGACACACTAGCAGTTTAGCAGTAAATTTCCTTGGGGTCGCTGCATATACATACTGTACATACAATGGTTTACCATTGTGTTCTGTTACATTGATGATTAATGTTAAGAACGGGTTGTTACTTAATATAAAGTAGGGTCACGAAATAAGCGAGAAGTTGGTGGGCGAATGCGATCACTTAATTGTAATTCACTTAATTCGAACAATTGGAAAAACGGAATTTGGTGGATGGCCGACCCAGACTTTACCATACTAGACTTCATATTCCGAACATAAGATAATACAACATTACAAAATGGGGAATAAACGTATAACAATAGCGTGACTGTGTACTGACCTTAATCCTGCGATGATTGGGCGTTATTTAATAGATGGTGGCTCCGAGGCAGACCCCCAAGGCAGGGCGAGGACAGCTAAACTGCCCTGGCACGGCCTCATCTACCGGATCATCCACATCTTCTATCTGCTCGTCAATATCTTCCACTCGCTCAGTTGGAATGAGCCTCGCTTATGTCGGTTTCTCCTCGAATTTCCTTGCCTTTGATCCGGCATTTGCTTAACTTCACATTTATTCTCACCAACTCGCCAATTAATTTACAAATAAAACAAACTAATGAAATCAATGAAAGTAATGAATACATTGGTACCCCAAGGACTCAAACCTAGGATACTCACACCGAAATTCCGCACACTAAGCATTACGCTAGCAAGACACGTATTCGCTCAATTTGGTATTTTAAGTTTAATATTTTGTTGCTCACTTATTTGTAGACTTGCACGTTTTGAACAGGCTTATTTCGGGACCGTACTGTACTGTACATTGTAAAGGTTCAGACGGGGTTGCCTTTCAGCAGTAATACAATATAGTCTTGGAGTTCCTGCATCTTGAGCAAATAATACTTTGTACTGGAGTAATTTATTTATTCACCTCAATTCTCAAATGGTTTTAAATTTGGTAGCCTATGATACAGTACAAATTTTTACATTAAATTAAACTTGATAATTCAATAATTAACTTGTATCAGCTTTAATATTATAAGGCTAGAAATCTTGACTACTGTACTTATCTCTGAACTAAAAGAAGACTCAAGTAATCGAGTTAATATTTTTACCATTTGGGAAGAGTCAGCCAGAGAATAGGTGTGGAAATCTACAGTCCATTTGCTCTGGCCCTTTTTGAGTTATAGAGGTTTGAGGTAAAGATTGCTAACCTATTTAACCCATACCATACCGTAGGATACAGTAATAAAAGCCCCTGCAGTCCCAAGCACTGTGGCAAAAATGGCAGGAGAGCCCACCTTTTCACCTCAAGAGATGGAGCAAGACTGTCCCAGTCACCCTTCAGTGGGTCTTATATAAGCTGAGAAGTGTTGCCAGACCGGTAGCAGTGCTTAAACAGTCGTGTTACCAACTACAGGGTTGTACAGGCAATTACAAGGAAAGTACATATACTCGGGCCTGGGGCTGGGGAGTTACTTATCTACTGAGGAATATACTCGGGCCTCGGACTGTAAGGGTTAATAAGGGCCAGAGCAAATGGGCTGTAGATTTTCTTACCTATTCTCTGGCTGACTCTTCCCAAATTGAAGAAATATTAGCTCAATTACTCGAGCCTTTTTTTACGAACTACTGTACTGTATAGACTCCGACAAAGTTCCCCGCTAAACTGGCAGCTGCGACTCTGGTTAACAAGTGTATTAGATGTCTCAAATGTAGCTTATTAGTTTTGTATGTCCTGTCAGATGTTAACCATTATACTAAAGTCTTTCATTTGTTCCAGTAACCTTAAGGGGGGTGTCGCACCAGCGCTTTTTCCTCCAACTTTTTTCGCAACTCCGATATGACAGGTTTGGAAATAAGGTAGACTAAATGATAATGATAATATAATTTCTTTCATTCATAAATAATGTTAGGTTATTCCAGACACTAACATTCAGATCCACTAACATTCAGATAATTTTATACACAAACTTCAAGAAGTCTGTCACTTACAATAATCTACCTTCAGTCTAGTTGCAAATCCCAGTGCAAAGGAGTTTCAAGATGTTGTCAAAGTAAAGTTGTGGATTGAAAGCTTGAGTTAAAAGCATTGGTGTTGCTGCTCCCTTTCCGCTGTATATGTACTGTGTGTGTCCGAGTATTGTACGGGTGTTTTTGTAGGCATGCTAGATTGTAACATTTTCATCCCCTTCAGTACCATGGCCTCATTTTAACATTATTCTGGCTGATACTGGACTATTATATTCATGTTAGGATATATTATAATAATAAGCCCTTTCCGTAGCGCGGTTGGTAGAGCACTCACCTGCAAATTGTGAGGTTGATGGTTCGAGTCTCGGGCCAGCCAGTGTGTGTCATTGGCAGACGCCAGTACTGTTGGTGAACGGTGCGGTCTAGCAATCTGTGGCAACTGTTAAACCACCCTAGCCCAGCTCTTGAGCAGGGAGTGCATGGTGGTAAAAAACGCATCATCATCAGGAATCATCTGTGAGAATCTTGCGAGAGGCAGTCTCAAATTCAAACAGAAAAGAATATCCATGTCTATATGTACCAAAAGTGCCACCTTGTTCCAAAACAGTATCTCCTGTTTGCATAATAACAATATAAAAGAATTAATATAAAAGTTTTAAACCAAACGAAAATATAACTTACAGGAATCTATAGAGTATAAACTATATTAACTCTGACTCCTACACATCCTTCCTAAAATGAATAAACAAGGGGTACAACTTTATCAATTAACCCATCAACTCCCACAGATCCTTCCTTGGCTAAATAAGACATAGGAATTTATTATTTTTGTGATATAACCAAGCCAGGTCTCGAACCCAGGCCAGTAGTGCAGCACTCCAATGCCTTAACCACTAGGGGTACAGGCTACATACATGAATCCTTCGACTCCCACAGATCCTTCCTAAACTGAATAAAATTGTTTACTAATAGCCAGAATAAATGAAGACAGGAATTCCATATACAGTACTGCAAGGTTTTAGGTAAGGTAGCGCTAATAAGTCATGTCTCAGCTGTCCTTACGTTTGGCTCACTCTGTGCTGTAATAGTCAGATGTTGAATGGGGTGGATAAGTGTAGGAACATATTTGTATATCGCATTCGAAATGAAGAGATCGTGTTTAGCTATTGCCGATAACAATTATGGATCAAAATATACTTGGATCCGAGACATGATTTATGAGGCCGACTGTACAGGTAGATGGTAAGAGTAGTAGGTAGGTGATACGAGAGCCCTAGTATAGCAGACCATTTATTTGTGATTTTATGGGATACCTGATTAACCCCTTCTGTACCGGTGATGTCTTTTAACTTTATTGCTATGTTAAGACAATTTTATGCCATTTAAGAATGATGTGGTAGTAGAAAGGGTTAAGTGAGATAGTTCGAAGCCTGTTAGTTGCTGGAGGCCCTTTTTAACCCTTCCCGCCCGGTTGTATCATGTTAAAAGGACACCGCGGAAGATGTGCAGGAACCCGGGTGTTCTTATATAGTCCATAAGCTTGAAAGCCTATTCAGCTTGTTTTGAAAGCCGCGCATCCGACGTATGTAAACAAAGCCTGTCGGAGGTGACGCACGCACCTCTGGCAGCAAGCAGACGTCGGAGCTTTGTTGTCGTGTGGTCTACAAAGACAGATTCAGTCTTGAAAAGTGTGTCACATTGCTAAAATCGCGGAAAACTGCGCTCCACGGAAATCGTCATCACAACTGAACCAGTTGACTTAGAGAACTCTACTCAACGCCAGTCTACAGATTGGAAACCACAGTACGCTTAGACATGCGTGGGAATTTTCTAGCAGTTAAAATAATAAAGATACGGTAGCCTAGGCATAGACGTATTTCGGCCAGATCGCCCGGGTCTCAATAACGTCCTTAGGATAGCGCCCCCGGGCCAGAATGGTTAAACTGACTAAAATCGTCGAATAGTAGCCAGAATAAGATTAAAATTTTGTCGCGGTACAGAAAGGGTTAATGTTCTAGGGTAGAGGTATAGTTCGCCAATGATCTTTAACCCTTGAAGTACCATCGACGTCTTTTTGTATTTATTTCAGCGGCATTTAAACTATTTTATGAAGCTTAGGAAGGGTATATGGTAGCTAAAAAATATTAATTGAGATAGTCTGCCACATGTTAATTGTTAGACATCCTTCCTAAGCTGAATGAAACCGTCTAATAGTTGCCAGAATAAAATGAAAAGATGTCACTCGTACTGAAAGGGTTAAATTGGAAATTAGCAAGGTTATGAGTTCATTTTAATTAGGCCAAAAATCTTTACCAGTAACCTCTAGAACTAAAAAACTACTAGAGTGATTGAGCTAATATTTCAACCATTTGGGAAGAGTCAGCCAGGGAATAGGTGTGGATATTAACACTCGGTACCCGG
The DNA here is from genome assembly GCA_032716605.1 of Paralithodes platypus. Lineage (NCBI taxonomy): Eukaryota > Metazoa > Arthropoda > Malacostraca > Decapoda > Lithodidae > Paralithodes > Paralithodes platypus. The sequence continues at coordinate 2,770,204 of CM064506.1, forward strand.
TAGGCCTTCCAGAAGTCCATAACAAACTCGCGCCGTGGGGCCTGGATGGGAATCTGAAATCCATAAGCTTGAAAGCTGTGCGCCGAAACGTTTGTAAACAAAGCCGGTCGGAGCAACGCGCACCTTCAAAAACAAGAAGGAGAAGTCGAAGGTCTGTTGATGTTGTCTGCTAGGACGAAATTAGTGTCTGTAAATGTCCGATATTGCTAACATTGCATCTAAACTCTCTTCACGGAAATCGTTGTAACAACTGAACCAGTTAACCTACAGAGCTTTACTCAATGCCAGTCTACAGATACGAAACAGGGCTACGTTTTGAGATGTGTGTGAATTCTCTAGCAGTTTAAATAACTATGATAGGGCTAGCCTATTACGATGTTTTCGGCCAGATCCCCCGGGTTTCAGTGCTGTCCTTTAGAAGGCGAGTCGGTCCAGAAGGGTGAACAACCCATTTGCTCTAACCGATTTAGAGTTAAGAGATTGGGCGTCACAATATCTGTCCAAATTATAATATAGAGTATTTGTTTTAACTGTACCTATTGTAACCTTCCATATCCTAGTGATTTGGTCCAGCTTTATTTTACCACCTGTTAAGTATAATTTATATATTAATGTATAACCATTTTATAAGTACTATACTGTACAGTTTCTTTGTAAGTACAGTAGAACACAGAATAATTAAATACAGTACAGTACACACTTTCTTATACACTTTGCCTTCTTTACTAGATAATGAATCGTACGTGTAAACATACATGGAAAAGGATATTCTTTCCCAACCTGGAAGGCTTGTACTGTACTATACTGTAATTATACACTAATGTTCTGTTCTGTAGTTTCCAATAGACACAGGAATACATCAGATTGCTTAAGCCGGTATCACATGAGCACTTCTTCCGTCAACATTTATCCTCAACACTGGTCTGGCAGCTTATGAGTTTAACATTTAAAATATTTTGGTCACCTAAATTCATCTACCAGCAGTCTAGTTTCCGATGCCAGTGCACAATACTTCAGAAATGTTGCCAGAAAAATGTTGATCATCGAATGTTGACTATAAAAGCTCTCGTGTGATACCGGTTTTATAGGGGTCTTCAAAAAGTATGGGTGAACATCTTCACCGGTGCTGTTCTTTTAACTTTATTCTGGCTACTACTGGATGATTTGGATGGTTCACTTTTTGGGCGATTTTTGTATGTATTCATTATTTTTCTAGTTTCCTCCCTAGACCTTCATCAAATTAAAAAAAAACATCCATTAGATCCCCCTTCTAGATTAATTTGGCCGGTTCTTCCAACATTACAGGCTCGCTATCGTTCACCAGGGAAAAAATCGACACGTAAATAGCACGAAAGGTCTAAATATTGATGAAGAAATGGGGTGAAAGGTCTTAAAATTGACTAACTAATGGGGCAAACTTCTTAACATTGAAAACTAATGGGGCTAAACATGGCCTCCAGCAGTTAATAGGCTTCGCACTGTTTCCCTTATTACCACTAGAGATCCTTCTAAAACTGCACAAAATCATCTAGATACAGCTTTAAAAAAAATTAAAATGATGTCGCCGGTACAGAAGGGGTTAAAGAAAATATGTAACTTATTGCTAAGCTCTGCCAAATGTCAATAAAACCAGGCTTGTGTCATGCAAAATATTTTGCTACTGTATTGTGAGATATCGTTAAAACATTAGATGCAAGATTCTATATATTAATTCATTAGATGCAAGATTCTATATATTAATTCATCCATAGATTCTCTAATTATGATATCAATAAAACAAAAACAAAACATACCTACAAACAAAATTAGTAGAGGTAGAATATTAAACTTAGTGTCAAAATGTATCTTAATTATCGTACATTTTGATTAATTTATTATTCTAACTTCTGGAAATGTTTATGGAATATTTATGAAATTTGTGCATACATATTGGCTAGTTTATCTTAGCATGTCCTTAATTCCTCACATTTTTGGAGTTAACATTAATATAGTTTAATATCTCTAGTACAGTACTACATTATCAATATACTGTTATCCATTTAATATATATTGCATCTAGAGTACTTTTGCATAAATAATGTACCACATCTAAATAGCAAATAACAGTGATGCAAGCAGTAATTATATAGCCTATACCAAATAAACTAAGACTATCGCTTATATTCCTAAAAATATCTATCCCTTCGCAGCGCCATTAATGGACGAAATAACTTGAAAAATTATGTTACCTTGAGTAATGGGAATGCTAATCTGTCTAATGTTTGTAAACAACACTAATTCCCACAGTATTCGTTCGGTATGAGGCGCTGTAAAGCAAAAGAAAAGTTTAGGAATACAAGTGTAAACATGTTCATAAAAAATCCTGTAGAAAAAATAATATAAAATAAACAGCAAAACTCGCTATAGAACTTGCGGCTATGTTAAACCTAATGCCTAAATGATGAAAATAACTGAAATATTTAAGAAAGTTTAAAAAAAATCACTTTCCTAAGGCTTCAGTTACCTGGCATTATAAGTTTATAAATTGTTGAAGTTTCTTAGGGCTTGCAATTTATAATGATTAACCTTCATGGGTTTTCATTCTAGTTGGTCCGTAAGAGAAGTTTTACTATACAGTACTGTACAGTATATTGAAACTTGCTATAACTACACAGAATTATAGATAGTAATAAGGCATTGTGAGTAATCAAGGACTGATTTTCATGGTGTCAAACTGTGAAACTATTGGTTTAAGATTGGAATGAATAGATGTAATGTAGAGTAATTTACATAAAGTTACATTGTTTAGGCCATTGCAACCCTAAATATAGACCTTTGAAGCATACAATTGTCTGCATACAGTACAGGTATATTTAGTTATAATGACTAAAAACAAGGGAATTGGACTTTATTTTGACACCATGGTTCAGTTTGATTACATTCCTTAAAGTTAATACGGTAATCCTTTCCATCACAAAGCTAATTTTAACTTAATTCGAGCTATCTCTAGACAATTTAACCCCTTCAGCACAATATGTAATTTTCATCCTATTCTAGAGACAATTAGTTTTCTTTAGCATTTATCTTATGTCGTCCCAGTTTTGGTTTGTTTATTTTGCAAGTTTTACAATTTAACCCACTGAACCCCAGCGACGCATGGTTTGCGTCCGCAATGTATGTAACGCTAAACCCCAGGGACGCATAAGGTGCGTCCTGGTTAATTACTCCGGTCCTATGGCACCTAGTGGGCTCAGATTTGTATGGGAACTGTGTAAGTATCCCACGCAACAATGCCGATGGTTGAAAACTCTCTAAGTCCAACCGCGTGTGCATGAACGCACAAAAACCTGTTTTTGCCTACCCATTTCCCCATGTTAATTCCGACTTTCGGGTGCACCGTAGGACCCCTTAATGACCTAGGGGATTGTTTTTTTGTGGGTTTTCCTTCATTTCTAATCCATTCCTGGTGTTTTCTGGAAAACAATTTTTTTTTACAACCCACTGGTCCTGGGGTGTACATTTATTATTAAATAGCTGGGGTTCAGTGGGTTAATAAAGGGGTAAATATGATCTACCGTAAATATACCCTTTGAATAACATAGGTCTTTTTTATACTGCATAAAATAGTCCAATTTATCCAGAATATAAGGTAAAAAGGCATCATCATGCTGAATGGGTTAATTACATAGGAAAGTTACATTAGTGCTGGTGTAGTGGAGAATTTCTCAGTACCTGTACCACCCCTCATGGGCTGGAATGTATATCACAAGGACCTGCTAGTTTCTTAGTTTTCTTACAGTAGATCCTCTGGAAAAAGGCAAACTATGTCTGTGTATCCAGCTCAGTACCAGCACTTGCACTGCTGCGGTTGTTCACGGTGTTGGCGGCGGCGGCAGCAGACGCAACATTTTTCCTATTCTGTATTTTTGTTTTATAATCAAACTTCAAATCTTGTCTTCCCCATGCTTTATCAAGATTACTTTCAAACTCCCTTATTGATTCGGAATCGACTACATACTGGGGCAGTGCGTTCCACTCATTTACCACTCTATCACAAGATGAGTTCTTTGCCTTCTCAAGCCTACTTCTTTCTTTGTAAATTTTCTTAGAGTGTCCTCTCGTTCTTGTTCCCTCCCGCATCAAGAAGATACCTTCACACACATCCTCATCGTACTTTCCTGACACTATCTTAAAAGTCTCTATCATATCCCCTCTCTTTCTCCTATATGCCAGTGTCGGAAGCCGCAGTGTCCTCAACCTCTGCTCATAGCCCGCGTTCTTCAACGTTGGTACCAGCTTGCTAGCTCTCCTCTGCACTTTCTCCACTGCTTCTATATCCTTTACCATATATGGAGCCCACACCTGGTTCGCATATTCCAGGTGCGGCCTAACCAGCGCTGTATAGAGATTCCTGAAGATTTCTTCGTCAAGTGACACAAATGTCCTCCTTATCAGCCCTACAATTCTATTGGCTTTGTTTATCTTTTCCGCTAAATGTTCTGAGAAATTTAACTTATTGTCTATCACTACTCCTATATCCTTTTCTGCATTCACTTCCTCCATCGCTTCATACATACTGTATCCTACCTTGTCTATCTTGCTGGTCCCAATCCGCATGTACTTGCATTTTTTTGGATGAAAAGGCATTAACCAATGCTCAGACCATCCCTTCATGCCCTCCACATCTCCTTGAAGCAAACCCATATCTTCCTTACTCCTCACTCTTCTATACAGCTTAGTGTCATCCGCATACAGGTATACCTCACTTCCATTAGTTATAACTTCAGGCAAGTCGTTGATAAATATAACGAACAGCAGTGGTCCCAACACAGATCCCTGAGGTACCCCACTTGTAATTTCCCTCCACCCCGAGCCTATTCCATTCACCAGTACCCTCTGTCTCCGATCTTTCAGGAAGGCTTCTATCCATTTCACACATTTCTCCCCTATATTATAGCTTCTAACTTTCTCTATTAACCTTTTATGTGGGACCTTATCGAAGGCCTTCATAAAATCGCAATATACCACGTCTATTACATCACCATCTTCTAGAATTTGCATCCAATCATCTACCACCTTAATTAGCTGTAGTACTGTCGACCTCCCCGGCAAGAATCCGAACTGTCTCCCACTGAAAAGTTGGTTTGACTTCATATGATCCATTATTCCTTCTCTAATTACCGTTTCCATTAGTTTACACACAACACTTGTCAAACTGACTGGTCTATAATTCCCTGGGTCATTTCTCTTTCCCTTCTTAAATATAGCTGTTATGTTCGCCTCTCTCCAGTCCATCGGGATTTGTCCTGTATTAAACGATACCTCAAATAACATTTTCAATGGCTCTACTAACATCTCCCCTCCTTCCTTTATGATTCTTGGGTGTATCCCATCCGGTCCCGGTGACTTACTTCTGTTCATTTTTTCTATAGCCCTTCTTATTCTAGCATGGGAAAACTGTTATTAGTTCTAGTGCCGGTGCTTGTTTAGTGCCTAGTGTTATGGTCTCCCTTGAGCACGGAGATGGGGTATTACAAGAGCTGGAGTCACAAGCTGAATAAGCCTTCTTCCAGGAAAACCTGTGAGAATTGACCAAATCGATCATACTTTTAATCCATCAGAAATTCACATTATTATTCCCCTCAGACCCGGTTGGGCTCTGAGGCATCCATAAAAAACACCCCCGCGGAACCCGGAAGGGCTCCGAGGCACTGGCAGCTTGAAAACCTGTAAGCTTGGTGTGCGAGGCGTCCGTCTGACGCATGTAAACAACAGCCGGTTGGACCGACGCCACGCATCTCCGACCACAAGAAGGAGAGGCGTCTTTGTTCGTGTGTGCCTGTATGTTATTGTTAAGTAGTGTAAAGTGGCTGATATCGCCACAAAGTTATCTCCACGGAAATTGTCATCACAACTGAACCAGTTGACTTAGAGAGCTTTACTCTACGCCATTCTACAGGTACGAAACGCATCTACGCTTGGGGATGCGCGGGAATGCGGAAGCAGTCAAAATAACAAAGATACGGTAGCCCAGGCGTAGAAGTTTTTCGGCCAAAACCCCCGGGTTTCGGTATGGAATACATAGCCGGGTCTGATGGGTTAATACCCATGTTCACGGCTCCAACTTCCTTATAGCATGAAACTCGCAAGTGGTCAATTGTGAGTGGATACACAGATTCAAACATGGGGGACTTTATTATTATGAAAGACCCGTCATATTGGAGGGTTATTTGACAGTCTTTACCCCTTACATTTCTAGAGATCCTTTCTCAGCAGAGTAAAAGCATCTGGTAGTAGTCATAATAAAGTAATATTTATCTGAATGAAGTGGACAAGTAGATCATCTTCAATTCACTAATAGCAGTAGTAAGGCTGCAAATAGATGCAAATCGTGTTTCCTTTAATTTAGCAGGAAATAGATTGTATGAACAGTTGGGGTTCCACAACTTTTAACTTTGACTGTAGCCTACAGCCAAACAAACTATCTTGATCCATTTGGATAAAAAGGCACAACGGGACTTTTATTATAGTCTGATGTGGCTTGTGTCGATCAACTATTATTATTATTTTTTGTTATTGTTTTGTTCTGGCTATCATTAAACCATTATATTTGGTTTGGAGTGACTATGATTTGAAAAGGGTAAAACCTATCAGATAATTTATTCAATTTGGGAAAACCTCTGGGAATCAGTTAACCTTTTCAACTCCCATAGAGTACGGTAGCTCCTCTTCTAAACTACATAAAATTGTCTAAAAATAGCCAGAGTATAATAAAAAAAGTGTCCTAGTATAGGGGAAGGATTACAGGAGACACACATCCATGTTTTTTGCTAGTCAGTGTCGCTTCGTCTTTCCCGGTGCACCCGGTTTAAGGCTGGATTTACACCAACACTTTTTCAGGCAACTTTTTATCTGCATTTTTTTTCTAACATCATTTTACCTATTGTTGTGGCATTAGTAACTAGACTGAAGGTATATTATTATTATTATTATAAAAGACTGAATTCCTATAAATGTACAGTACTGTATATATCAAATACTTGTCTGATTGGAGTTGCTGAAAAAAGTGCCTGTGTAAAACCACCTTTTTAGGATGTGCGCCGCAGTATCTGTGTTTTGTGAATAAATATGCATGAGTTATTATGGCATTTAATTGACTGTACTCCCCTAATTGTAGTATACAGGATTTGAGCCTAAGCTCGTGTTTTCCTGTCTCTCTCTCTACATTTATCCAATTTTGTTTTAAAAGTTTTGATATTTCTTGCTCCCACCACCTCCCCCTCCAACTTATTCCAGCAATCAAAGCTTATATACGGGAAGCTGAACTTTCTTACATTACCCGGGTTCGAATCCCGGTGGATCATATATACTTTAATTAATTTCATTGGGGGTGTGGTGGTGAGATTAATAAAAATAATATTATTAGTAGGTTTAGGGATATTTCTTCGAGAGGCCGGTCTATATGATCTGTGCCCCATGAATATTCTTTCCTCTCACTTAAACAGTAGGCTACCATAGTGCGGTTGGGAATATGAACATGATTAGATTAATATCCAGTATTCGAGAATGGATAATAAGTCGTAGGCGTGTGCATAAACCTTTAACCGTCCTGGTGGTGTAATGGTTAAGGTGGCAAAAATATGTGTGTGATAACCCGGGTTCGAATCCCGGTGGATCATATATACTTTAATTAATTTCATTGGGGGTGTGGTGGTGAGATTAATAAAAATAATATTATTAGATTGGATCATGACCTGAGCATAATCTAGTTACTGTTACTCTGGTGTTTCTTGCTTGGTTGCTCTCTTCTTGGTTTATGAGGGGAATGATTTTGTCAATTATCTTTGGTGTGTTATTACCTTTCTCTGAGAGGTAATTTTCCTTTGTTGCTCCAAAGCTATACAATACATAGCCCTTTACATGAGACAGCTAACTTCTGTTAAATTTTTTGGCAAGCAACTCAAGACCTTCCTCTTCACAAGAAGCTATGACCTTGCAAATGTGCCGTGACAAATGATTAGTTTGATTGCCGCCACAGCTGTAATAGGGGTAATAGGGGTGTCTCTGGTGATAGCTGTCCCCAAGGTATCTGAAAGGGGTGCTTCCGGGTGGATGGGACTCGATAGCCTTGGTGGGCAACCTATCTAGGGGAAAAAACCCTACACAAATTACCGATGGGCGACACGCTAATTGGTGCCACTTACAGGTGGCGATTTTTATAACACACAACATACATACATACATACATACTTATGCAGCTTTTTGCTGCAAAAGGATTAAATTACACATTTTATATTATTTGGAATTCTAATATTGTACTGTAATGTTTTTGAGTGCTAGTGAATTTCCTTTTGGAAGAATCGGCACTTTTGAAAAATATGTAACCTGATTATTATTATTACATGCATCTTGATTCAATTAGGTACTGTTGTTAGAATTCCTTCTATTACAGTATTCATAAAATCAAATAGAGGTATTTGTAAAGAATTGTTTGTAAACAATTAATTAATAGTTTTAATGGATGGGAAATCCAAATTTGTTTCGTAGTAGCAAATTAAATAATGGATGCTCTGAATATAGACATCAATCACTACCGATAGTGTACACATTAGTATACAGCATTATTTAAACATCAATCACTACCGATAGTGTACACATTAGTATACAGCATTATATAAACATCAATCACTACCGATAGTGTACACATTAGTATACAGCATTATATAAACATTAATCACTACCGATAGTGTACACATTAGTATACAGCATTATTTAAACATTTATTTAGTGCCCAATATATTGTGCTAAATATGCAAGAAGAAACCTTTATAAGTACAATCCCTTTAATGCAAGCAGTTTCTAATAGGGTTATTAAAAAGATAATAGAAACCTATATAAATATAATCCCTTTAATACAGTTTATAATATCTACTAAACAAGCTACAGTGTAACAGAAAAAGGATAAACTAACTCCTTTAATATTTTAGATTGATCTCTAAAAAAAATCCAAATTACATTGAGTTAGAAAGTAACAAACAGGTAGGCTCCTTCAACATTTTATAAAACCACAAAACCTCCATATTATATGAAACTTTAAATAGTATCCGATTAAACAAAACATCTCCAAGAAGTAAAATTCAGATCCAATCAGTTCCTTAACATGTATCACTAAGGATTTGGGAACATAACAGCTGGTTCAAGGTACTTAATGTTGACCAGGTAAGTTTGTGGTTGTAATGATGATGCCTTAAAACAATAAAGTAGATTGGTTTAACCTTACTCCATTTATATAAAAACATAGCTGGTTAATTCTAAATTCAGTTGACCGTAGACTTATATTTCATTCAAAATATTTTGGTATATTTTTAGAACTATTAAATTTTTTTTTTTTTTAATTCCAACTTAAAATGCATTTGATCAGATTACCTGTACTTCCAAACTCATAAGGAAAAAATTTCGGATCTCATCCAAAATTTGTATATTTAAAGCTTTGAAGATTCCATGGATTTTTGATAAATAAAGAGGAGACTACATTTGGCGATTCACTACTGCAATTGTGAGATGTGAGGTAACTATCACAGCACGGGACGGACTCCTCACCTAAGTCACAATATATAGTGACCTGGACCCTCGCTACGCACCACCGGTAGTTCAGTCATCCGGCTACTCTCAGAAATGGTTAAGAAAAGCGGTGTCTGAAAAAAGGAGTGTTTAGTTACAACCGTAATCTTTTAAATTTTTAGAATATCAGTACAGTAGAAATCAAAAGTTCGCTGAAAACCTTAAGAGGATTTTTTGTTTCTAGACCCCCTTCTCCCTCATGTTTACCTCCATTATTTTGTCGATTTTAAGATGTTTGCCCCATTAGTTTGTCAATTTTAAGACCTTTCACCCCATTTCTTTGTCAATATAAAGACAATTTGTGCTATTTAGGTGTTAATTATTTTCCTGGTGAACAACGATAGTGAGCCTGTAATTTTGGAAGAACAGGCCTTTGGCCAGAATATTTGTCTATCGAAAGATGTACAAATTAATCTAGAAGAGTGATCTTATGGTTGTATTTTAAAGTTTCATAGAGGTCTAGGGAGGAAACAAGGTAAATAATGAATAAATGAAAAAAATCATCAAAAAATTAACCATCCCCCCTTAACGTGTGAAATCTAGAGAGGACATTTAACTAGATACTTCTACTACATGAAACAAATGGTACAGCACTAGTCACACACTATAAGACACACTTCCAGACTGTCAAGGAAGGGTGTATAGTGACCATTTGGTCTCAACAGGGTCTTTTTAGACATGCCGTTTCGCTCCATTAGTTTGGTGTTAAGAAGACGCTTCACCTCATTCAGGTGTAAAAAAAAAAAATCTGGGCAAGCTATTAGGAATCCTGTAACTTTGAACAAGTTGGCACATTTTTCTATTAAAAAAATGTAAACATTTAGCTTGAAGGGAGTCTGGATGAGCATTGTATAGTTTTGTTAGCCTAGGGGACAAACTAAAATCCACTAGTTGAAAATGGGAAAAGCAAGCAAAATTCTTGATAATAATTAAACTAAATATAAAAATTGACCCACAAGATGTTGCATCAGTGTTGTTAAAATTACAGTCTATCAAGAAGATTGTCGGCAAACTATATATTTTGACTGTACCTAATTAATAAAAGCTATTTCCACCACCTAAAATAATGAATACAGTATCTTTAAAATAGTAACATAAGGATACTGCAAATTCATTATTTTGTTTATTAATATGTTTATGATTTCAATGTGTGACAATAATCTGAAAAATATATAAAATGTATTAAAGCAAATGCATCAAAAATATATATTAACCCTTTCACGTACGCGTGGACACAGGGGTTGCCGATTAGCAATCAGAAATAGAGTTCTCTCAATCTTATAATTACCTCTCCAAAATTAGTTTTCTGCATACAGCTAACTCAAAGACTACAGAGGCTGAAGTAAATAAACTAAAGGTTTCTAAACACTCCTGATGGTCAGAAAGGCTTTAAAGTATCCCAGAATAGGCTCAAATCGCATCCTGTGCGTGAAAGGGTTAATGATCTTTCTACTTGAACAGAATGGTTGCAGAATTCATATTGCAAAAATAAATAAATAATATCAAATATATTGCAGTCTATGAAAAAGGATTATTCAAAGGAATGCCAATATCAAAGTTGCACTCATTACTTTCTTGTATAAATAGTAGTTTATAGGGAACACTAATTTTCTTCCGAGTCATAGAACACTAATTTTGGGTGAACCTGCACCACTTACTTTTTAAAGTAAATCTTTAACAGCATGCACAGCAAGCTTATCATGCACAAGAAGCATATTAAGGGGAGACAGACAATTTTTCTGGACCCCCTTCCCTAATGTTTAGCCCCACTAGTTTTGAAATTTTATGACCTTTCACCCCATTTCTTTGTCAATATTAGGACCCTTTGTACCATTTAGGAGTCAATTTTTTCCTGGCGCGAGATAGTGAGCCTGTAATTTTAGGAGGAATTGACCTTTGGCAGGGACATTTTTCTACCGAAAAATTTACAAATCTATCTTGAAGGGGGGTCTAGGGGGTGGTTTTCTAAGCTTGTTGGAAGTCTAGGGAGAAAACTAAAAAAATATATGAATAAATGAATTACTACACCAACCAAACAGCCACTGTCCCCTTAAGTAGTTAGAAGTAATTTGATAATCATATGTAAACTAAAATGCATAAAACCTTTAACCCGGCAAGTACGGAAACACTAATAAGAGTTTTACCGCTGCGCTGCGGAACTCTTTATATAATCTATCTATCTATCTATTGCCCGACGCCGTGATCCCCGAAGGGGTGGCCAAGAATGAACCACCCCCATGCACCTCTGTCCCAAGTCAGTCGACGCCCCTCCCCCCAACCAGCACCGCCTTCGTTCATGTACTTCCTCACTCCATCCTTCCACCTCTCATTCGGTCTACCTCTCCCTCTCTGTCCCTCCACCTCGCTCTCGTACACCCTCTTAGGCATTCTCTCGCTTTCCATACGTTTCATATGGCCGAACCATCTCAAGTTGTTCCTTTTTACACTTTCCAGCATATCTACCTCCACACCACACCTCCTTCTTACTTCCTCATTAGTCTGTCTATCCCTCCATGTAACTCCGCACGCATTCCTTAAGTAATTCATTTCCACTGCTCTCACTCTTGGTCGGAGTCTCTCAACCAACGTCCATGCTTCGCTTCCGTAAGTCAGTGTCGGGATTACCACACTGTCATGCAAGGACTTCTTCACTTCCATACTGATCACCCTATTTCCAAGGCCTGATTTTTTGTTTTAAACCAGCCCAGCATCAATTGATTTTTTTTTTTTTTTTTTTTTTTTTTTTTTTTATTATTGCCCCTTGGCCATGCCAAATATCACTCCTCCACATCCCCTCCTTCCCCCCTCCCCTTCAATTATCACCTATTTTCTCACTTATTCCCTTATTTCGGCGGTATATTTTCGTGCTATCAATAGCGATTCATAAGCAGGCGTTGCTTGTATGTGCTACACAGCGAATGAAAGAGAGAAAGAGAGAGAACTACACGACAGTGTCTCTCCAGACGTCGTGAGGGGTGGATGTTGGCAGGCTGGCTGGCACTCGATGTATATAACTCCCGCTCTCATTTGCCGATTTTGACCAGCCAAACGCTGTTTCCACTTGTTTTATTGTTCTAACAGTTTAATATCTTCATAATCAACGTAAAATAGGCGCATATGGATAAGTAATAATTATATTTATGGTACGATGACGATTTGAGTGAAGGAAACAGTCTAAATACCTCCGCACAGTGGCCACTACACCACCAGCGCAGCTACGAGGCTAATGGAATGTATCTTGTACAGTATACGGTTTCCTCCTGATCCTTTCCTCCTCTCAATTATTTTTTCTTTACCAGTGCTATAGTCTATTCATTATAATTAGGCCAATAATATTTACCACTAACTTCTATATATATTAAAAAAAAAAAAAAAAAAAAAAAATAGTTATCAAGCAAATATTTCTACCATGTACAAAGAGTTAGCCATTGATTTTGGTATGGAAACTAACAGTCCATTTACTCTAGCCCTTTTTGAGTTATAGAAAATAGAGGTCAACCTTTCTGACTTCAAAATATTGAATACAATACAGGTACAGTACTAACAAATATCCTTCACAAGGAAGAACAATGCCAATCTACTGCAGCGGCAGTTGTCGGACCAGCAAAAACACAAACACAGACACCTAAAAACCCAAAATAATATAATAAATTGGGGTATCGGATAGTGAGGGAGACCTGTATTCCCTCTCACACTCCATCCATTGACAAATTATCAATACCTGTACCCTGGTTTGACATCCTGTCCATTTAATATACCACATACAGTATAATATTAACATTAAGGTTATTTGTAGTCAACATTCTCACACATAAGCATTTTAGTACAGTACAGTACTCTTTACCGAACATTCTATCAGGAAAGAGTATGGCTATCTAATAAGTCCTGTTAACCCCTTCTGTACCACCGACGTCTTTATTATTTGTGTTCAGCTACATTTAGATGATTTTATGAAGCTTGGAAGGGATATAGGGTAGCAAAACAGATTAATTGAGATAGTGTGTAGCCATATAATTGGTAGACACCCTTCCTAAGCTGAAATAAAATTGTCTAATAGTTGTCAAAATACAATGAAAAAGATGTCGCCGGTACGGTAGCACTAATAAGTCATGTCTCAGCTGTCGTTATGTTTGGCTCGCTCTGTGCTGTATTAATGTCTGTCAGATGTTGAATAGGGTGGATAAGTATACAAACATATTTGTATATCTCACTTAAAACCAATATATAAAATTTTAGATATGGCTGATTCCAATTATTGATCAAAATAAACTTGGTGCCGAGACATCACTTATTAGGCCGACTGCACAGAATGGGTGAACAGTCAGCTCTATAAACATTGTATTATGTATTAGTTCTCTACCAACTATATCAATGACCAATATACATTATACACTACACATTAATTAATTACTTAATCTTACTCTCCGTTACTATGCATATATTCGTTACTAACACAATTTGGTCCGATGTCTTCCGGATTAATATATTTTGCTTACGACTGACGTTTTGGTAGTTTTGCCATTTTTGAGCAATATATTTTAAGTGTACATTTTTTATGGAAAATCTGAAGGCCTATTTCAATTACAGGCTCGCTATCACTTGCTCAGAATTTTGTTTACACCTACATTATTTTTCTATGCGAGTGAAGGAGAGAAAAGGCAAAGTTGCCTGTAACAGGTGTCTCCCCCAAAGTTGAAAGTGACCGATCCAAATTGAATATATGTTAAGAGTCAAAATGTCTGGACACATGGAGCTCGAAGCAGTTGAAGAAAGTGAGGAAATTGGTTCACTCGCATCTAATTATTGCCAAAATCTATCTATCTATCTATCTATCTATTGCCTGACGCCGTGATCCCCGAAGGGGTGGCCAAAATAATGGGGTGAAACTTCTTAAAGGTGGGGGCTCATGGGTTGTGGTAAACATGGAAAAATAATCGCCAACCTGCATATAATTATCTTGTAAAATGCAATGTCACTGAAATAATTATTAACAATGGTATAAAGGATTTTGCGGATCGTCTATACCGGGCCTGTGAAGTCATAGTGACGTCACACCAGTATCCTTAGCCTAGACTGGATGGTGGACTTACACTCCTGTGACGTCACAGGCCCGTTATATAGACGATCCACAAAATCCTTTATACCATTGTTAATAATGATTTCAGTGCCATTGCATTTTGCAAGATAATTATGTACAGCTTGGCGATTATCATTCCATGTTTATCTCAACCCATGAGCCCCCACCTTTAAAACCTCCAACCTAATAAAGTGAAACAGTGGAGGTTAAAAAAGACCACGTTCGGACCAAATAGGGTTAACATAACATAAGATACGTTAAGGCAATATTAATATAACATACTAGTGACCATCATGCAGTACAGTATATTAATTAAAATGTAAAACTTGCAAACTAAACAAACCAAAATTGGGACAAGGACAATATAAAGTCAAATTAAATTATCAAAATCGCTATGTTATTAAGTCAGGGTCGTCGTGTCTTGTTTTAAGGGGGAGATAGTTGCTGTTTCTGGACTTCTTCTCCCTCTTGTTTAACCCCATTAGTTTTCAGATTTTAAGACATTCGGACCATTAGTTTGGCGATTTTTACACCTTTTGTCCCATTTTGTTGTTAATTTCAAGATCTTTTGTGGCATTTAGGTGTCAATTTTTTCCTGCGAGCGATAGCGAGCCTGTAATTCTAAGAGGAACCAGCCTTTGACTGGGACATTTTTCTACCGAAAAATTTACAAATTTATCTTGAAAGGGGGTCTAGGTTTTTTTTTCTAAGCTTGATGGAGGTCTTAACGAGGAAACTCAAAAATATATTAATACATAAATATATAGACCAAAAATACAAGCACTATGCCCTTAAGAGGGTATTACATAAGAGCTTTTTATCATACTCTACAAAGCTAATTTTTTTTTTTTTTTTTTTCTGTGATTGAGGGAAGCAAAAGGCATAACTGCCTATAGCGAGTGCCTCCCCCATAGTTGAAAGAGTGACAGGGCCAAAATCAAGGGACGTTCGAGCCAAAATGCCTGGACACACAGAGTTTGAAGCAATTTAAGTCATAGGAAGCGGGAAAAACTGATTCTGGGAGAGAGTTCCAGAGCTCAGCTGTTGAGTAGAAGAAAGTTTGAGAGTAACGTTTCACTCTTGGGTTGGAGAGTTGCACAGAGTAGGGGTGGGATTGAGTTGCAAGACGGGTACCACGTGCCCTACGTAAAGGAGGTGGTATGCACTGGGATAGCTCTGAGGAACACTGATTATTATAGTAGCGATAGAATAGCGAGAGAGATGCAACATTGCGGCGGAGAGAGAGATTGCAGAGAGTTGGTGAGTGGACGGGAGTTAATGATACGAAAGGCCTTCCTTTCAACCTTGTCTAGGAGAGCTGTGTGAGAGGAACCTCCCCACACATGTGAACAATACTCAATACAAGGGCGCACTATGCCCCTGTACAGAGCAAGAAGCTGTGCAGGGGAAAAGAACCCCCTAAGGCGGTTGAGCACACCCAGCTTCTGGGAGGCTGCCTTAGTAAGACTGGTAATATGGTCCTTCCAAATGAGAGCAGAAGAAAAAGAGACACCAAGAATATTGAGAGAAGATGAAGGGTTGATTTTTGTATTGTTGAAGAATAAGGGATAGTCCGCTGGGAGATCCTGACGGGTAGATAGATGGAGAAATTGGGTTTTGGAATCATTAAAATTAACAAGGTTTTCTCTGCCCCAATTGGAAATAGTATTTAGATCAGAATTTAAGAGTTGTATGGCTTTATTACGTTTGTCGTTGAGGGATTGCTGGCTGGGGCGTTCTGAAAAAGTAATGGAGTAGTGTAAGGTTGAGTCGTCTGCGTATGAATGGATGGGAATTAAGGTACAGTTAAGGAGATCATTTATAAAAATTAGAAAGAGAATAGGAGATAGGACAGTGCCCTGAGGAATACCGGAGTTTATAGGGTGAGGAAGTGAACAATGGCCGTCCACAACCGCGGCTATGGAACGGCCGGAAAGGAAGTTAGAGACAAAGGCACAGATGGAGGGATAGAAACCGAAGGAGGGTAGTTTAGAAATTAAAGATTTATGCCAGACAGTCCTGCAGTGTTAGTAATTTGCTCTCCAATACAAATACAGTTAGTAATTTATTCTATTCTACAAAGCTGATTGTGTTAGTCATTTATTCTACTCACGCGACCCTCCATCTCTTTAAACACTTCTGTACCGGCGATGTTTTATGATTTTAATCTAGTTGTATTTGGACGATTGTGTGCAGCTTAAAAAGAATCTGTGATGGTAAAAATGGTTGATTGAGATAGTTTGAAGCCTTTTAATTGCTAGAGGCCCATTTTAAGCGGAATAAAATACAGTAGTCTAATACTGTATTAGTAGGTAGAATAAACTAAAAAAAGATGTCGCTGGTACAGAAGAGGTTAACGCGTGGGATCATTCCTGTCCTACCTATCGGTTTGTATCAGCGCCCTTGTATTGGTCCATGAGGGTCTGGATCTGGGTGGTGAGGTAGTCGAGGGAGGTGTGGGATATCGAGGGTCTCTTGGGTCTCTCCTGCCGCCCTGTGTGGGAAGCCGTGGCCACTTCCTGCACCACCGCACTTACTTCACCACCACTCAGCTCGTAAGATACCTAGAGCAGGAAAGGGAAAGAGGTTAATAGTCTGTCTATTATAATGTAAAACTTGCAAAAAAGCAATAAGCTTTCATGAGGTTCATACACACAAACATAAAAGTTTAAAGACTATTTCTTCCACAGAGTGTGGTTAGGCTCACATCTTATATGGCAGTATTCCAGGCGACCCTGTCATAGGTTGCCTCTATTAAGTTCTTTGTTTTTTAATCAAACCGAAGTATCTGATCCCACATCTTTCTAGGTCTACCCCTACGCACAACACCCGCAACGTTCACAGTCCGGCTTTCTTCACCCAGTTTTGATCATCCACTACCTCTGATCATGACATTTGTTTTAGCCTATCTACAGTATATTAACTCTTAGTCCCTTGTTTGCTAAACCCTCCCTCCATCTATTGAACTTTACCTCCGCTTCCTGCACACTATCTGCAATAAAAACTAAGTCATCTGCATATAACAACTACCATGGGAGTCCTGTTCTAAAGTCCATTGACAGAGCCTCCAGGACCAAAACAAACAGTAGTGGGCTCAGCACTGAACCTTGGTGAACTACAACTTTCACTAGGAACTCTTCAGTTTGTTTATACTTAACATAGTGATTTTGATAAATTATTTTGTCTTTATATTGTGTCGTCCCTGTTTTGGTTTGTTTATTTTGATAGTGTAATGGCGGAATTTCGGAGTGAGTATCCTAGGTTCGAATCCAGAGTACCACATGTATTCATTAGTTTCATTGATTTCATTAATTAGGTTTATTTGTAAGTTAAATGGTGGGTTTGTGATAATATGAAATTATAATTAACTACCATAAGTATTAATAACAAAGTATAATACAATACATGAGGCACATACCAAGTGTAGAGCATGTGGGAAGTTGTCACCCTCGCGTTCAATAGACATGTGTTGGTTGAAGTTCCTGCGAGGCACCAGGTAGTGGGGACAACCAGGGATCTGACACGCATTACGAGCCAGCTGTAACTTTTTGTCATATCTGGAAAAAAAAATATATATATCAGACAGAATAAATACAACTATCTATCTATCTATATAATCAGGCCCAATCCCCACTTTTGTTTTTGAAGGGGGGGGGGGGGGGGGGACCTCAAGACAGAGCCAGAATAAAGATAACACAACCGATAACAATGAACACACTAAAACAAAATACAAATTCACACATATCTATGTCATCCAGGAGAAGACCCAGAGACCAGGGTCACCAAGGTCCCTCCAGCACTCCCCATTCATACAATTAATATATAAACTGTCATGCTGACCCCACAAAACATAACAAATAATCATAACTATTTCTGGGTAAGTGAAAGCGAGTGCAATTTAAAAAAACATAGCTATGGCATGCAAGTTTTTCTACTGAAAAATGAACATATAAAGCCTGAAGGGGGTTTTGGGAGGCAATTTTTAGTTTGAAGGGGGTCTGGGAAGGCATTGCTCAAAAATGGCTGGATCGATCAAAACCCTCTATAACAAATTATAATTGTAATTAAACTTGCAAAATAAACAAACCAAACATGAACGACAGAATATAAAGATAACAAAAACTAATCAAAATCACTGTGGAAAAAACAATTTAGAAAAATATTATTTTGGAATAAAAGAACACAAAACCACCACATAGAATGTACATCACTATAAGAACACAAAACCACCACATAGAATGTACATCACTATAAGAACACAAAACCACCACATAGAATGTACATCACTATAAGAACACAAAACCACCACATAGAATGTACATCACTATAAACACAAAACCACCACATAGAATGTACATCACTATAAGAACACAAAACCACCACATAGAATGTACATCACTATAAGAACACAAAACCACCACATAGAATGTACATCACTATAAGAACACAAAACCACCACATAGAATGTACATCACTATAAGAACACAAAACCACCACATAGAATGTACATCACTATAATTATGAGTAAGTGAATTTCGTTCCCAGTCAAATTAGTCGCACATACAGTATATGAACCTACTCTCGTCATATTCAAGGAATTAGTCAATTTGGGAAGTTCAGGACGTTGTGGTAAATTTTGGGTGTGGTGTTCCGAGTTTGAATCCCGGGAGGACCATATGCTTTCATTAGTTTATTCAAGTACATTGGGTTTTGTAATTGATGATAGATGTTAAGAATGGGGTTACTTATAAAATAAAGAAAATCCTAATACCACCCAAGACATGTCGGCATATATTGTTTACCTGTAGACCTTGGAGAGAGTGTCTATAGTGACGGTGATGCCCTTGGCCTGAGCTTGGTCCACTACCTGTTGAGGACTGAGGGGCATCACTAAGGGGCGGTGGGCCTCAAGGTACACCAAACGCCAGTCACTCTCAGCTATCTTCTGCATCTGTCCGCACAAATTTAACTATAATCATACATACAGTATATATATATATATACACCGGTATACACAGTATATACTGTATAATACAAAAACTAAAAAAACCTATTTGTCACATATACTGTATAATTATATGTAATGTACGGTATATATATATATATATATATATATAGAGAGAGAGAGAGAGAGAGCTGCCATATGCCATGTTTATTGAGATCTGTATTCTTACTTGTAGTATATACAGTATACTTAGTTTGTATATATTTAGGATCAAGTTTGTATAACCTGGGGAAAGTACCTTGTTGATGCCAAAAATTTGCCATGGCACTGCCTATCATATCATCACTATAGCTGATGGTGGCCTAGCGCTAACCGTGCCTCAACAAAACACCATGATGTCCCCCTGTAGCACTGGCACCTGCAGTATCTACAACCGCACTAGCCTTAATGTGCTACAAAAGATTCTCCTGTACATGCATAATACAAAATTCCTGGCCCAATATGAACCATAAAACTGCATAAATGAACCTACAAAATGTAAATATTAGGGTACCCGGTACAGAATTAAGGAGAAGATTCAATTAAGTTCGGAATAGATTCAAAACCATAAGGCCACGATTTATGTCCTAGAGTGTAAATTAGGCAATAAGGACGACAGAACGTCAAAGTCCTGTCAAAACACTGTGAGCGACAAAAACGGTATGAATGTATGTATGTATGTATGTATTTACCTATTTGTAGTTTACAGGAATTGAGCAGCGCTCGTGTTGTCCTGTCTTAGTTACTTTATAATCAATCCATTTTACTTAGACAAGTATCGTAATGGATATTCCCAGTTCCCAGTATTTTGGACTAACATATCATAACTTATGTTGCCCTATTTCCATATTTACTTTTATCCAACCTAGATTTGAACATGTTAATGTTCCTCGCTCTCACCACCTCCTCCTCCAAGTTGTTCCAAGTCTCTATACTCCTATATGGGAAGCTGAATTTCTTTGTGTCCTTATGACATCTGCCCTTCCTCAGCTTAAACTCGTGCCCTCTTGTCCTTCCATTATCCCTCACGAATAGATCTTCCCTATCTACTCGTTCCAAACTTTTTACTGTACTACCTTGAACATCGTTATTAAGTCGCCTCGTTCCCTTCTCTCTTTCAAGGTAGGCAGTTGTAGTGTCTTAAGTCTTTCCTCATATGTCAACTCCTTCAATCTTGGGATCATCTTCGTTGCTATCCTTTGGACTTTCTCTAATTTGTTTATATGTTTTTTCAAATGTGGTGACCATATCACTGCTGCATATTCTAATCTTGGTCTTATCAGTCATTATCAGTTTTCTTAACATTTCTTCATCCAAATAGTTAAATGCCACTCTCATATTGGTTATTATTCCATATGCTCCTCCAATGATCATGTTAATATGCTTCTCCGGGGATAGATGTCTTGTATTATCACTCCAAGGTCCTTCTCATGCCGTGTTTTGCCGATTATTTCAATTCCTAATTTGTACTCCCAGCTTGGCCTTATCTCACTTGTTCCCACTTCCAAAACATGACACTTTTCTGCATTGAAACTCATTTTCCAGGTTTGGCTCCATCTGTGCAACTCATCTAGGTCCTTTTGAAGATCCTGACAACTTTCTATACAGGTGACATTCTTCATGATCTTAGCGTCATCCGCAAACATATTCATGACTATTCAAGTTTTCTGGCATGTCGTTTACATAAAGTAGGAACATTATCGGACTCAACACTGATCCCTGTGGTACGGTACTCCGCTCGTCACACTCCTCCACTGTGAATATTCGTCTCGTATCGTAGTCCTCATTTCTCTCCCTATTAAAAAGTTTTCCATCCATTTTAACATCCTACCATGTACACCTCCAACAACCTGCAATTTCCACAATAACCTTTTGTGAGGCACCCTGTCAAAGGCCTTTTTCAGGTCCAGGTAAACACAGTCAACCCATCCCTCTCTCTCCTGTGTAACATCTACAACTCTTCTATAAAAGCTTAATAAATTAGATACACAAGATCTCCCTTCTCTGAATCCAAACTGGTTCTCGCTAAGCACCCCCTGTCCCTCAATGAAGTGTGTCCACTTTTTTCTTATAATTTTCTCACAAATTTTACAAACAATGCTGGTGAGGGACACCGGTCTGTAGTTAAGCGGATTTTCTCTGTCTCCTCCTTTGTAAATTGGTACGATGTTAGCTCTCTTCCATTCCACTGGCAGGTCTCCCTCATTCAGTGAAGATTTGATGATTTCATAGATTGGTTCCACTAACTCTTCCGCACATTCTTTGAGGATCCATCCAGCCACTCCATCTGGTCCCATTGATTTCCTCACGTCCAAATCCTGCATCAATTTCAGCACTTCACTTTTTGTCACTTTCATTTCAGGCATCTGTGGTGTTCTAATTTCTCTATCAGGTTCTATAAACTCCTCCTCTTTTACAAACACTGACTGAAGCTTTTCATTCATAACTTCACACAATTCTTTATCTTTCTCATAGCTGTTTGTTCCAACTCTTAGTCTGACAATACCTTCTTTTGTTTTTATTTTTCCATTTACAAATCTATAAAATAGTTTTGGCTCGTTTTTGCACTTCAGAACAATATTCCTTTCATATTTATATTGCTCCTCGCGTCGTATCTTTACCTATTCATTTCTTTTCTCCTTGTACTTATTCCAGTTATTTTCACTATGTCTCTTCCGTGCTATATTCCAGACTCGGTTTCTTCTATCCTGTGCCTTACTACATCTTATATTGAACCATTCTTTACCCCTGATTGGAACCTTGGGACATATTTATGTATCCCTTCTTCATATACTTTCAAGAAAAGTCTATATTTGTCTAGAACCATTTCCAGGCTTTCTAGTTCCTTCCAATTTATACTTTGGAAATAATGTTTCAATGATTTAAAATAAGTTTTAGCATAGTTGTATCTATTTATTTTATGTCCTTCATTTCTCTCCTCATTTTTTCCCAAATCCATCTCCATTTCTAAAATCTTGTGATCACTTTTTCCCAAGGGACAACGATAATTTATCTTTCTAACGTCATGCGGATCACTGGTGAAGACTAGGTCTAGCCTGGATGGTTCATCCATCCCTCTGATTCGTGTTTTTTCTCTAACATGTTGTGTTAACATGTTTTCTGTTACTAGATTCAGTAATTTACTGCCCCAAGATTCATCATTATTTCCCACATCTAACCCTTCCCAATTGACTTCCTTACAATTGAAATCACCTGTTAATAATAATTTATTTCTCCTATTAAAAAGTATTTTTAGTGCATCTATACATTCCGTGATTAGTTGATCATATTCTTCCCGCTTCCATGCTCTAGTTTGTGGTGGTATATAGGCCACTGCTATATCAGTTGCTTTGTTGTCCTTGTCTTTTATTGTCACTGCTATAATTTCTGATCTATTATTGCCTAGGTTAATCTCACTTGCTTCTATATTTTTGTTAGTCATTATTAACACTCCACCGCCCACTTTTCCTTCTCTATCTTTTCTCCACACATTGTACCCTTCCCATCCCAACACTCCCAATTCAGTACCACCTCTCAACTTTGTTTCTGCTAAGCACATAATATGTGGTTTATATTTCTCAATACAGTATAGTCATTCAATTCTAATTTCTTAGACAGCAAGCCATCCATATTACTATACATCAGTTTCATCTCCCCCTTTCTTACACCTTTCTTTTTTTCTCTTTCCCTAACATTCCCAGACTCTACTCCCCCCCCCCCCCCCCCCGCTTCCACTCCACCTTCTCTCCCTTGCTCCCCCGTGCTCTCCACCTGCCCTGTTTCTCTCACTTGTTCCTGGTTTACACCAGTCTCTCCCTCCTGTCCTTCGGTACTGGTACTCGCTTCCCCTGTCCGACCGTTCATCCCTAAGTTCTCTGTTTGCCCCTCCGTCTTCCTCTGTGGGCTTTTGATGAACCATTTCTTCTTCTTCGTTCCTACCAGTCTCCAATAAAAAAAATCCACTTCTTGTTCTGTTCTTTTGGCATTCAATTCCTTCACCTCATCCCTCAAACTTTTCATTTTGTTTCTTTCATCTAAGTCCAAGTCTTTTTCGATGTAAATATGCTTCAGACAATCCTTATCTTTCAACCTCCATTTATTATTCATGATTTCCTCTACTATTCCTACTGTGCGAAACTGCACTTTCATTGGCCTAGACTCTTGTTTATATTTTCCAATTCTATGCATGTCTTCAATTTCATTCTCCCACTCTCTCACACCCTCGTCCACTACCTGTAGAATCTCCCTCACTCGGTCTCTCTCTATCCTACTTCTCTCCTCTCTCTCTTTACATTGTGTTTCTCCTTATCTCCTCTTATCACAATACATTTCTTTCTTCCAGCAGTCTCCCTCACTAGATTTTCCTTCTGTCTAATTACCTTAACTACATCCTTTTCAAAGTTACCTACCTGCCTATGTATCTGTTGCTCCTTTACTATCTCCGAAAATTTCAAATTCCCTACCTCCTCGTTCTTTTGAAATTCATCCTTCTTTAATTCAACATCCTTCAGATCTTTCTTCATCCTGTTCATTTCTTCCTGCATTTCGCTAATACAAACCCTTAACACATAATTCTCACCAATTTGGTTTGCCATCCGTTTTTCTCTTCGTTCATAATCTAAGCTTTTTGTCTCCTGTTCCTCTAGCTTCCGCTCCAGTTTATTCAACCTCACCGCAAATGCAGATATTGCTACTCCCTCCTCTGAGAACCCTGAAATATCAAATCCCTCATGATCACGATCATAAGGGTCTCTGGTTACCCTGCTTGCGGGCAGGCTGAGCCGGTTCCTCCCACCGCTGGCCATACTGCCAGCTGACCTTTGTTTACACCTGTTCGGCTCCACAAGTTTCGGTGGGAATATCCATTACTTTTTCTTTCTTACTCAAATCAAACTCAACTCTCACCTTTTTTAACTAGGGAGTATATTAGTGAATCACTAATTGCATTTAAATTATAATTAATAAACAAAAGGACAACACATATGAACGCTACAAAAATACCAAACCACCAAACAGGCGCTGGCTGAATCAGCTGTCTCAAGCACGTCCGCCCTCCACCACGGTCTGACTGACTGACTGACTGTATGTATGTATGTATGTATGTATGTATGTATGTATGTATGTATGTTGTCATGTATGTATGTATGTATGTATGTACGGTATGTATGTATGTATGTACTCAGGCACATAACCTATAGCTGGAGGTGGCTGACTCGAGACAGAGACCAAACAGAGAAAACATTCAAACTTTCAATTCTTAGGGTCCGTCCCGGGGCCTTAGCTCGCCCCTTTCTCTGTCTCGTCTAGTAGGTGAAATTTTACAAGGGGAGGAGAATTCCTAGCCCCCTGCCCCCAGAAGGAAAAGTATGCCAGTAAAGAGAGACAGAAATGGCTAAAATTGGGTAGAGGATGCCAAACCTCACTCTGGAAAGGACCAGCCCAAATAGGTACTAAATAATATTAGGACTTGTACAAACCTCCTCTTCCATCTTGACTTTGATGGCACTGAAGCTCTCCTGCATCACCTTCTTCTTGACTAGCGTAAAGCAGTCGTCATAAGAGGACAGTTCCTTAACCAATCGGTCCCTGGAACTGCGAACCTTTAGAGCTTCGGCCACGTACACAAACACCTGGTGATGAAAACTGGGGTCACTCATAGTAGGTGGCGTAATGGTTTAGGTGCTTATGTTCTGGGTGTGGTGTCCCGAGTTCAAATCCCGGGAGGACCATATGCTTTCATTAGTTTATTAAAGTACATTGGGGTTTGTAATTGATGATTAATATTAAGAACGGGGTGTTACTTATTACCTGCTTGAGGTCGAAGGCAGCAATAATTCTCTCCTCTGGCAAGTGCACCTCTGCGGCCCAGGACTTGAAGTTGACCCACATCACATCACCACAGCTACCAGAGTTCTTCAAATGCTCCACCTGGAACACAATTAGGTTCAGGTTCCAATCCCGGTGGATCACATGCTTTCATTAACCCATATAATAATAATAATAATAATAATAATAATAATAATAATAATAATAATACCGGTGATGTCCTCTTCATTGTATTGTGTCAACCATTACACAATTTTATTCAGCTTAACCCTCTCACCACGGAAGGGCTCTTGGACGCCCATAAAAAAGCATATAACAGGTACCCGGAAGGCCTCTTGAACGCCCAGTGGTTGAAAGCCTGTGAGCTTCGTGTGCGAGGCGTCGGTCCGACGCATGTAAACAACAGCCGGCTGGACCGACGCCCCGCATCTCCGGCCACAAGAAGGAGAGCGTCGCTTGTTCGTGTGTGCCTGTATGTTGTTGTTAAGTATCGAAAGTGGTGTAAAGTGGCTGTTTTGGCCATAAAGTTATCTTCAATGAAATCATCATCACAGCTCAACCAGTTGACTTAGAGAGCTCTACTTAATGCCATTCTACAGGTAAATAACACAGCTACGCTTGGGGATGCGCGGGAATGCGGGAAGCAGTCTGATTATAATAAGCTTTAGTTGTAACATTAAATCGGAGAGGGATAATAAAAGCAATAGAAAAATATACATGTATGATAGAGCAGATTATGAGCTGCTGAGACGGTGTTTGGACATTGACTGGGGGGAATATTTGAACGGTGAAGACGCTGAAGGAATGTGGAGGAAAATTAGAGTCAAACTGGAGAATGCTGTATCCAAAAGTGTACCAGTAAGGGAATATAAGGATAAAACAAAATTGGGGAAAAGAACTAACCCAGAATTGCCAATGAAAAGAAAGCTTTGGATATTGATTAGAAGAAAGAAACGATTGTGGGAAAGATTAAAATTGTTAAAAAAGAACAGGGGGTCTAGTATAGAGGCTAAGGAAGTGGATCTGGAACGTAGACAAATAAACAATAAAATAAGGTGGGAAACAAGGAGGGGGGTGAAGGAGAGGGAGAGAGATAGCTAGAAATGTGAAGGATAATCCAAAAATATTCTGGAAGTACATTCAGGAAAAATTAACAAGAAGAGTAGGGATCCCAGAGCTGGTGGGGGGGTTGAATGATGGGAGTAGAGCGGAGACTGATAAGGAGAAAGCAGAGGTGCTGGGGAAATACTTTGGGGGGGTACTAACAGTGGAGTCGGAGGATGCAGTGCCTACTATTCCCATCAAACAGGCACCGGCACTAGAACTAGTAGAGTTTTCCCATGCTAGAATAAGAAGGGCTATAGAAAAAATGAACAGAAGTAAGTCACCGGGACCGGATGGGATACACCCAAGAATCATAAAGGAAGGAGGGGAGATGTTAGTAGAGCCATTGAAAATGTTATTTGAGGTATCGTTTAATACAGGACAAATCCCGATGGACTGGAGAGAGGCGAACATAACAGCTATATTTAAGAAGGGAAAGAAAAATGACCCAGGGAATTATAGACCAGTCAGTTTGACAAGTGTTGTGTGTAAACTAATGGAAACGGTAATTAGAGAAGGAATAATGGATCATATGAAGTCAAACCAACTTTTCAGTGGGAGACAGTTAGGATTCTTGCCGGGGAGGTCGACGGTACTACAGCTAATTAAGGTGGTAGATGATTGGATGCAAATTCTAGAAGATGGTGATGTAATAGACGTTGTATATTGCGATTTTATGAAGGCTTTCGATAAGGTCCCACATAAAAGGTTAATAGAGAAAGTTAGAAGCTATAATATAGGGGAGAAATGTGTGAAATGGATAGAAGCCTTCCTGAAAGATCGGAGACAGAGGGTATTGGTGAATGGAATAGGCTCGGGGTGGAGGGAAATTACAAGTGGGGTACCTCAGGGATCTGTGTTGGGACCACTGCTGTTCGTTATATTTATCAACGACTTGCCTGAAGTTATAACTAATGGAAGTGAGGTATACCTGTATGCGGATGACACTAAACTGTATAGAAGAGTGAGGAGTAAAGAAGATATGGGTTTGCTTCAAGGAGATGTGGAGGGCATGAAGGGATGGTCTGAGCATTGGTTAATGCCTTTTCATCCAAAAAAAATGCAAGTACATGCGGATTGGGACCAGCAAGATAGACAAGGTAGGATACAGTATGTATGAAGCGATGGAGGAAGTGAGTGCAGAAAAGGATATAGGAGTAGTGATAGATAATAAGTTAAATTTCTCAGAACATTTAGCGGAAAAGATAAACAAAGCCAATAGAATTGTAGGGCTGCTGTAGGAGGACATTTGTGTCACTTGACGAAGAAATCTTCAGGAATCTATATACAGCGCTGGTTAGGCCACACCTGGAATATGCAAACCAGGTGTGGGCTCCATATATGGTAAAGGATATAGAAGCAGTGGAGAAAGTGCAGAGAAGAGCTAGCAAGCTGGTACCAACGTTGAAGAACGCGGGCTATGAGCAGAGGTTGAGGACACTGGGACTTCCGACACTGGCATATAGGAGAAAGAGAGGGGATATGATAGAGACTTTTAAGATAGTGTCAGGAAAGTACGATGAGGATGTGTGTGAAGGTATCTTCTTGATGCGGGAGGGAACAAGAACGAGAGGACACTCTAAGAACATTTACAAAGAAAGAAATAGGCTTGAGAAGGCGAAGAACTCATTTTGTGATAGAGTGGTAAATGAGTGGAACGCACTGCCCCAGTATGTAGTCGATTCCGAATCAATAAGGGAGTTTGAAAGTAATCTTGATAAAGCATGGGGAAGACAAGATTTGAAGTTTGATTATAAAACAAAAATACAGAATAGTAAAAATGTTGCGTCTGCTACCGCCGCCGCCAACACCGTGAACGACCGCAGCAGTGCAAGTACTGGTACTGAGCTGGATACACAGGCATAGTTTGCCTTTTTCCAGAGGATCTACTGTAAGAAACTGTAAGATTAACGAATATACGGTAGCCTAGCCTAGACATTTTTCGGCCAAAACACCCGGGTTTCGAGGAATATATATATAATACATAGCCGGGGCTGGAGGGTTAAGAAGGACCTCTAGCCATAATAAGCCTCAAACTATATCAACCAACCCTTTTAACTACCGCAGATCCTTCCTAAGCTGCATAATATCGTCTAAATATAGCTATAATATAAGATAACGCATGTCGCTGGTACTCAAAGGGTTAACCCCTTCTGTACTGCAATATCATTCTAGTTTTATTCTAGCTATATAATTATACACCATTTTGTGCAGTTTAAGAAGGATCTGTGGTGGTAATAATGGTTAAGTGAGCTACTTCGAAGCCTGTTTACTGCTAGAGACCCTTTGTAAACTGAATTAAATCAACTAATAGTAGCCAGAATTAAGTAGAAAAGACATCACCGGTACAGAAGGGGTTAATTTCATTGGAGGTGTTTGGTGTTGGGGCGAAGCGACTCAAGACAGAGCCAGAATAGGGATAACACAAAACAACAGAAAACAATGAACACACAAAAACAAAATACAAATTCACACACATACATACGGTACATACATAACTGAATATACATAACCTAACACAACTGGTTGATTTAGCAATGCTTGATATTAACTTGCTAAGATGGCTATAGTCTATTCGCTGTAAGTAGGCGAGAAATCAAGACCTCTAACTTCTGAAGCTCAAAAACGAATAGAGTAAACAAACTAATACTGTATTTCTACCATTCGGGAAGTCAGTCAAAGAATAGATGTGGAAATTTACTGCCCATTTGCTCTAGCCCTTTTTGAGTTACAGAGGATAGAGGTCATGATTTCTCGCCTACTTACAGCAAATAGACTATAGTATAGCTGTCCAGTTGGGTGGGTGCCCAATCCCGAAAGGAGTTGAAATTGGGGAGCTATTTCTAGGGACTTTCCTAGCTGATGCCGAGAGGATTGGGTTCTAGTCATGTGGTGATGGGCTGGTCTATCAGAGTGAGAGCTGAGCGATCTCTGCCATACCCATAGCTTACTCTGACTGTTCCTTATACTTATATATTTTCTTATATATTAGCAGCGGATCCCCAGATCGACCGTGGTGATTGTCACCTAAACATCAACAAAAGTACAAAGGTACAAGTAGATCTCAAGTGAGATCTTCCGTGTCTTCCGTGTCAAGTGTCTCTTCCGTGGATTGACCTCCCTACTGCCAACTTAGAGGTTGGCAGACTGGGAGCCAAAGCGTCTCATATTTCCTTTGCCTCTCAACTTTCCCTTCATAATTGCTGAGGGGCACAGGGCCTTGGGTGGGGTTTTGGTTTCCTGGGCATTTCCACACCCTCCTTTGTACTCCTTTGTACTCCTCAGCTCCCCGCCTTGGAGTGGCTGCGGTCACCCAGGCTATATTAGAGGTAAGCAGGGAGGGTTTTGTGGGGGCGCTCGTTTATGGCCTTGGCCTTGCTCGGGACCTTGGGGCTGTTCAGCCAGACAGCCTGGGGAACAGCAACAACAACAATAACTCCTTTATGTTGAAGCCAATATTAATTTCCTGGGTCAGTTTGTTTACTATTCTAGATACCAAGGTGTGCACATGTGTCTTCACCACCATCCTCAGGTCATAACACAAACACAAAATATATACTGTATATACACTACAGTATCTATCTAGCCTATATACGCAGGCCCATTACTCATTTTATTTTATTTTTTTATTTTATTTTTTTTTGGGGGGGGACTCAAGACAGAGCCCGAATAGGGATAACACAACAGAAAACAATGCACACACAAAAACAAAATACAAATTCACATACATCTAGTACTGTATATACACACTTTTCAAAATAGCATCCTCACAGTAATATGCCTAAGTTTCGGCTTCTTGCAATGTTACTTACATTTTTCTTTTCCAGTCAAGTCCCTATAACAATGGCATTAATTTTTTTATCTGCATCATTATACTGTTTATTCTCTCTCTCACATAACACACACCTACCCACCTTCTTGATGTTGATGCCAATATTTATTTCCTCAGCCAGTTTGTTGACCATACTAGACACGGAGGCGGTCACATGTGTCTTCACTGCCACCCGCAGGTCATCCAGGCTGTAGAACTCCTTCAGCAAGTCTTTGTGAGCGGTCTTGAACCTCTCCATTATCACCTAAAAATAAAAGACTAATTATTCCAATACAAAGAGCTCTTACAAAAATAATCAATTCTAATATTTTTTATAGACGGCTACTTTATAAGCTCACTGGTGTAGTGCGTAACCCTTGTGCCCCGGGCATAATTGGCATAATTTGCAGATTTCACAGTTTAAGTAGCTTATGATATGTAAGAAGGCATCAAACATTCCTCTGTAGCTTTCTTCAGCTTACCAAGGTGATGAGTGGAATATGTGGTTTTGAGTTATTTTGTGAGTATTTTATGATCAACAAAGCTTAGTATACACCTAGTTGGGGTGAAGGTCACGAAAGAGCGTCAGGGAATACCTCTGAAGACTTTTAACAGACTAACAATAAAGCTGCTTGAGTGAGTACTGCACATATATAAGGGGCAGCACACTGTTCATCACTGTCTTTTACACTGTACTTCCTGACTGACTATTCTTTCAAGGAGCAATCAAGCTCTCCAATCATATTCCTCTCTTCCACTTTTCATTCTTCACTACAGTATTGAATTAATAGAGCCAATACAAAATTACCCCTCACCTTGCTATGAGCCTCTAGCAATTCTTTCTTCTTCTCTTTGTTGTTGAGCTGAGCAGCAAAGAAGTCTGTGTAAGGTGTGGCGTCCGCTTCGTTGGCCTTGTAGCTGGTCAGGCAGCGTCCGACAAATTCTGCCAGCATCATTTTCAGCAGGTACTCAACTTGATCGGTGGTAAACTCGTCTATCTCCAGATGTATATAGAACATTGGCTTTGTCATCGATTCACATTTGATGGTGACCTCGTCGAAATTTTCAGTGCTCTCTGTCATCAGTGCCTGCTTGGGGTTGCTGAGGAGGACGTTGACATAGCGGACGATGGCCTTTCTATCCATGTACAACTTGGCCGTAGCATCCAGATTCTCCAGCCTTTCACGGACAAACACAGGACGGTTGGCAAGAGGGTGATCACTGACACTCCTTACCCATGCACAGGCTAGGGCGGCAATGTGGGCGTTGTGATCCAGAATATGGGGATTCTTGAGCACACAAAAGGTGGTGAGTAGGGAATAGAGGTTCGTGCGCACCAGAGGCTTCAAAACCTTAGCGGCGGCGGCAGGGACAATCGGGATGATCACATTGAACCGGGAGCTCTCCTCACCTTCCTGCAGCATGACATCCTTATCCTCTGTCCCCAGGTTGTCACCCCCCATCTCCACATACCCCTCGATGGCCCTCTGGCTCAGCACAGTGAAGGGGGTCACCAGGATGTGCTTGATCCCAATCGTCCACGGGTTGATCTGGGATGCGTCTCGAATTGGGGCGTACACAGGAATCCCAGTCATGGTGAACGACTTCAGGAACTCAAACTTGTTCTCCTCCAGCATGCTAGGGAAATCTGGATCTTGGAGGTCTTGGAGAGTTGAGGTCATGGTGACCCGGCAGCACTCTTCAGGGGATGGCGGTTCCAGTTGAAGGATGTGGTCTTTTAAGCTGTTGTATAGCTCTTTGAACTTGTCCACATCGGTCTTGTAATCCTCTATCCCGTGGCCTTTCATCCTGAGGTTTCTGGTGTCGTACTTCCTGGTGGTGACTGTGGTCTTGAGAATCATTTCTGCCAGCTCCGTCTCGTTCAGGAACTTCCCCTCGATGCTGATCATTGTCCTGCTCTGGTTCATGAGGGTAGAGAAGTCGGTCTGGTAGGTTCTCAAGTATTTGTTGTGCATCCTAGCTTTTATTGAGTTACCTTCCATGGCATCGGTTTGCTTCTGGTCCATTATATACTTAAAGACGGATTCCATCAGATCAAAAGTTTCCATAGGCACCTTCAGCTTCTTTCGATGCATCTGAATGAACACTGAATTCCACTGGCGAAATAGCTGATCCAGCAAGAAGTTAATGGTCATCGGCACTGGCGTCATAGGCAGAGGCTGAGGCTGTTCCTCATCAACTTTGAGGGTTAGCGCTGGTATCTTCTCGGCTTCTTCGGGGAAGTAGAGCCACTCTCCAAGATGGATAAGCGAGGATTTTTCAGCCCCAGGCAAGACATAGCCCTCGTGGTTCAGGCTCAGTGTCACCAGCCCGGCACTCAATTCCTCCCCAATGTACATCATCTGCTCCACAACGTCATCCTTCTCCTTGGCCCAGAAGAGTGAGGGCAAATTAGCACTGCCATTATGCAGCATGGACCGAATATCAATACTGTAGTTAACCGGGAAGCTCAAAGTGATACCCAGAAGAAACACATCTATTGTCTTGCCGGGGGGGGCGGTCATATGGCAGATCTCTACCTCAGGCTGTGGATCCCCATGGTTATGTCCACCGTCCGTCACAATAAACACCCTGATGTACTTTTTTGTGCAGTCTTGCACTTCGCTGCGGATGGTTCGGAGGGCAGAGGTGAGATCCGTTCCACCATCCTTGTAATCTTGTTGGGTCAGTTCTGTACCCTCTCGGATAAACTGGACACTACTGGAGAACACAAATATTTTTGTCTGACCTGGAAAAGCAAAAAAGTGAAGTTAAGCAATATATACAGTATAGTCACACACTGTATGGGAACATTAAATATATATGTTATTACACATGGTAGGAGTACAATTAACTATATCACAACAACGCTGACACTAATAGTAGATGCACTTCATCTACTTGTTTGTTTAAACATAGCAATTTTGATTAGTTATTTTGCCTTTGTATTGTCTTTGTCCCAGTTTTGGTTTGTTTAGTTTGCAAGTTTTACATTTGAACTAATATGAACCCATCAACATATCAAATAAATACTGTACTGTAGTTTACAAAACCTTTACTTGACAGTCATTCACTTAGTTTGATATGGATTCAAATGGGTGCATTGACATTAAAGGGGGAGACTTGTTTTTCTAGGCCCCCTTCTCCCTCATGTTCAGCCCCTATTAGTTTTCATAGTTTAAGATGTTTGCCCCATTAGTTTGTCAATTTTAAGACCTTTCACCCCATATTTTGGTCAATATTAAGACCTTTCGTGCTATTTAGGAGTACATTTTTCCTGGCGAACGATAGTGAGCCTGTAATTTTGGAAGAATCGGCCTTTGGCCGGGAAATTTTTCTACCGAAAAATTTAACCCCTTATTAGCGGGGCCCGACTTAAGTCCGTATAGAGAACACCTGCCCAAAGAGCGGGGCCCGACTTTAGTCTGTGTGCAATTTTGGAGCAATATTGCCTCTGAGAGAGACGAGCGGTGGGCGGAGCGTAGGTCGGGCTCTGACCGTTCGCCACGGGTCCCGCGGGCCTACTGACGTTTACTCCAAACACATCCACCCTCCCTCCCTCACTACACAGGGTATTATGTCAAGAAATTACCGTATTTTAGTTTCTTTCAGTAGAGAAACTGTAAGAAACTAGGGATTTTTCATTCGTCTTGCACGATCGTTGAAAGAGAACGCGTGGTCGTAGGAGGATGGTTCTGGTGTCATCTGGTGTCAAAGCTGAATTAACGCCCTTTCAGGGATACATAATTGTATTACGCTCTGGCTCTTGTTTATGCATGAAAAAGAGCACGGAAACAAGGCCATTTAGGGTAAAACCAACCGCTTGGCGGGTAGTAGAAATTCCTTACGGGCCCGCTCGTAAGGCGTTAAAATATAATCTACAAGGGGGATCTAATGGATGATTTTTTAAGTTTGATGGCAGTCTAGGGAGGAAAGTAGAATAATGAATAAATGAAAAAAATGGACCAAAAAATTACCAATCCCCCTTAATGCTCTTGACTGTAGTGTAGCCTACCTATTAACTTGTCCTTGATGTAGTTCTGCCAGCCAGTGACCACGGCCTCCCATATGTAGCTCATGGATCCCGACACGTCCGCCATCAGAATATTAAACACGTCATCGGTGGGGGTCTTGTTGTTGTCTCCGCCCAGTCGTAGGTGCGTGGGGAGGGACTTAGGGGCCTTCAGTAACGTGTGTTGCTTGCCATCCGCCTCGTGTAACTCGTACAGTTTGAATTCTTCTTCCGTTGCGCCCGCCATCGTTGACACCTAACAAATACAAAATTCATTAGTTCTACCGTACTCCACTGAGCTAGAAATTCCTGGTAAATAGAAATAAAGATACTTCTACTTCAGCTTGATTTCTTCCACTGTCCCCCAATTTTAATATTTAGGAAACAGAAATACAGTACAAGACAGATTAGGTTAGGTTATTAACCCATACAGTACCGGTGACGTCCTTTTCATTACGGTATGTTTTGGCAACTCTTAGTCGATTTTATTCAGATTAGGAAGGACCTCTAGCAATAAAAAGGCTTCAAACTATCTCAACCAACACTTTTAACTACTGCAGATCCTTCCTAAGCTGCATAATATTGTCTAAATATAGCTAGAATATATGATAACACATGTCACTGGTACTCAAAGGGTTTAAGACTTCATCGGTGAGACTTTTCCTGTTACTGCCTGGATGTAGGAATGTGGGGAGTGACTTCTGACCTTCAGTAGCAGTAGTAGTCTTTCTCTAGGTTGCCTGGCAGAACAGCCCCGAGCTCCTTTTATTAAATAAATCAGTTTAACCAGGCCCAAGTTCCAAAAGAACTCTCATAGGGCTGGCCCAAAGGAGTAGAGCAAATTGGATAATTTACAGTATAGAGACGAGATAGATAGGGAAGGACAGAAGGGGATCTAATAATAATAATATAGGTACAGTAATAATAATAATAGAAAAATACAGTAATACGGTAATAATAATAGAAAAATACAGTAATACGGTAATAATAATAGAAAAATACAGTAATACGGTAATAATAATAGAAAAATACAGTAATAATAATAATAATACTGTATAACTAATTCAGAGCCCTACATACCACTGGTCACATTACTCATTTATAACCCTGTAGACATCATATTGATCTCATAACTTATTCACAACCCTACCTATCATTGATCAAATAACTAGCCCAGGAACCTATGTATCACAAGTCAGAGCTAGGTTTATGTCCAGATCTTATAGTTAACCTCAAATTTCACCAATAATAAGTCTGAGCTGGTCTTCTACTTAACAGTTTCCTATATAGCAAATCCCAAACCCTACCTATCACAAGTCAAGTGCTATTATACCTTGCCTGATCCTATAGGCCTAGCTAACCCAGAACCCAACCTACCACAAGTCAATAGCTATTTTACCTTGCCTAATCGTATAGCTAACCCAGAACCCAACCTATCACAAGTCAAGTGCTATTATACCTTGCCTAATCCTATAGCTAACCCAGAACCCAACCTATCACAAGTCAAGTGCTATTATACCTTGCCTAATCCTATAGCTAACCCAGAACCCAACCTATCACAAGTCAAGTGCTATTATACCTTGCCTAATCGTATAGCTAACCCAGAACCCTACCCATCACAAGTCAAGTGCTATTATACCTTGCCTAATCCTATAGCCAACCCAGAACCCTACCCATCACAAGTCAAGTGCTATTATACCTTGCCTGATCCTATAGCTAACCCAGAACCCTACCCATCACAAGTCAAGTGCTATTATACCTTGCCTAATCCTATAGCTAACCCAGAACCCTACCCATCACAAGTCAAGTGCTATTATACCTTGCCTGATCCTATAGCTAACCCAGAACCCTACCCATCACAAGTCAAGTGCTATTATACCTTGCCTAATCGTATAGCTAACTTAAAACCTTACCTATCACAAGTCAAAGCCATTATATTTCACTCGAGTTGATCCTTAAGCTAACCCTGAATTCTACCAGTCACTGATCTAACCAATCAATCTATATACTCAGGCCCAATCCCCACTTTTCCTATTTTTTCCTCTACAGTTGGTCCTCCAGTAACGCGTGTTTTGGAAACGCAGTTTTGGTGGCACGCGGTACACCCCAAATATCCAAAATGTTGCTAATACGGTCAATACTTACACTGGCGTGGGGTCCAGCTGGGCTACGAACCTTTACTCCCGACTTTCGTAGCTCATATCTCTTCAAATATATGGCCTAACCAAGTGTTTATGCCTACCAGAGGTAGATATGATCGTTGTTGTGCATTGGGTGAAGACTAGAACACCCTACATTGTGTAGTTATTGCGTGAGGCGAGAAATAATAAGACGGCGAGTTATGCGGGAGTTCCGAAGCTACGATTTTCGTAATTTACCGATGCTCATATCTCTGCAAATAAATGGCCTAACCAGGTGTTTATGCATACCAGATGAAGATATGGTTGTCGCAGTGTGTGGGGTGAAGACTAGAACACCCTACATTGTGTAGTTATTGTGTGAGGTGAGAAATATGATGGAGGGATTTCAGAGCTTCGATCGAAAAATGTCGGCTACTGCTGTGACTCTCTCTCCTTAGCCTAGCTGCCTAGCCTAAACAAAATATTTATTCAGAGGTAAGAGTTGTTGCAATGGGCAAATCAACTCATTGCACATGTCAAATAACCTTTATAATTGATTTAATTATTATAACATAGGCTTCTATGGAGAAAAAGTGGACTTTGTGGAAATCCCCAGAACACCAAGGTACCTTTAACATGTAAACATATGGGTTCGGTAATGCGGATTTTGACAACACGGGAGGTAACCAGAACACATTGGCCGCGTTACCGAAGGACCAACTGTTTTTTTTTTTTTTTTGGGGGGGGCCGACTCAAGACAGAGCCAGAATAGGAACAACACAACAGAAAACAATGAACACACAAAAACAAAATACAAATTGACCACTTGCTAGTTTCAGGCTATAAGGAAGTTCGGCCTGTAAACATCGATATTAAACACAAATACAGTAATTATGACAAATACAGTAATTATTTTGGTTTCTGACGGATAAATAGTATGTTGAATTTGGTTTTATGTATTAATAAATGTACTAAAACCGTATTATAGCTGATTGTTCTGCTAAATATCAATGTAAAAATCTCCAACTTCCTTATAGCCTGAAACTCGCAAGTGGTCAATTCACACACGTCTAGGTCATCCAGAAGACCCAACACCCTATAATCCCATTCATTACAAGTTGGCCAGACAGGGCGCTAAACAAAAGCAGAGTCCATTATTATTAGTCTTCATTATAGTACTGTATATGTAAAGATAATATTATCGTTTATAGTTTAAATGTTGTCTTTGAAAGTGATAAAATTACCAAAACAATGCCATATAATGTTAATTTTCCTGTATTCCTTCTCATATTCATTCAACTCTTCAAACAAAATTACTGTACAGTACTCTGGTTTGACACCCTGTGGCCAGAAATCTTAACTTCTATCCACTGTAACTCAAAAAGGGCTAGAGATTTCTGGCCTAGCCTAGTTATAATTAACAGACTATACCGAAGACAAATCAGAGCTATATATTAGGTAAAGTTATGTAATCAGTACTCAGAACACCCACCCACCTTGTGATAGGATTTCAAATTAAAACAAATATACGTACTGGTATTTATGAACTTAAGCCGGAAAGATTCTTATCTGGTAGATAGCTTATCAATACAGTAGTGTACACGATAATTATCCCGAATAGACTCGCAGCGTTATTATACATAATTTATTAGGGAAAGTGAAGCTCTATGGAATCCTTATAATATACTCACATAGATTCCATTGTGGTAGAATAGTTTTGATAAGTTTTGTAACTCTCGATTATGTCGATAAAAATAGTCCCGCGCGTAAACAAACTCTTCTTCTTCACTCCCGCAATCTTGAGAGCTCCGCTACGGACGTGTTCGCAATGGAGTACACTCGCTACGGTAAAGTGTTATGTTCTACAAACATGTTACTGTATGTCTAATATACACATTTGCAACATTACATTGTGCTTGTATTTATGTTTCATAGTTTTCCCAGTATTTGTTCAATCCTTTCTGGCATTTTTCTTTCCCATTTCCCTTGTAGTTTTAGTATTATTACATATATTTGCTCTTGCGCACGAATCGGCGCATATTGTTGCCATTCCTTCTCTCAGCTGACAGAAACGTCAAACAGCCCGGCAGATTTGTAACTGTCATGGCCGCTTGTGCAGGTTGTAGTCTCTCCTATCAGAAATTGGGGGACATTTTGCGAACCAAGGAAGCTACATGGGATTTTCGGTCAATATTTACGAGTCACACCACAGCTGGAATCTCATTTCTAATAGTAGTTTTGGGTTCCTATCATTCTATGTTTCATTACTATATACTTTTTATCCACCGGAAAATATTATTTTTTCTTGTTTTTTATTTTTATTTTTTTTATTTTTTTTTTAGCATTAACCTAACCTAACCTAAATGTATTTGGGGGCTATTAGGTTAGGTTAGGTTAGGTTTTTTGGTTAGGTTAATGCTACCCAAGGCTAACAAAAAACAAAAAGCCAAGAAAAAAATATATTTTCCGGTGGATAAAAAGTATATAGCAATGAAGCATAGAATGATAGGAACCCAAAACTACCATTAAAAATGAGATCCCAGCTGTGGTGTGACTCGTAAATATTGACCCAGGATTCTCGGGTTCATCTCTAGGAGTGTGAGTAACAGAACTGCTGATGTTATCTTAAAACTTTACTTGTCATTAGTGAGACCCCATATGGATTATGCTGTCCAATTTTGGTGTCCTTATTACAGAATGGACATAGATTAATTGGAGAGAGTACAGCGTATAATGACAAAATGATCCATAATATTAGAAATCTTCCGTATGAAGAAAGGTTGAAGACATTAGGTTTACATTCGTTAGAGACGCAGAGTTAGAGGGGATATGATAGAGGTGTTCAAGTGGGTTAGTGGGATTAACAAAGGGGACATGACAAATGTACTAAAGCTCAGTGATAGCGAGAGAACTCGTACCAATGGTTTCAAATTAGATAAGTTTCGTTTCAGAAAAGATATAGGCAAATATTGGTTTGGTAACAGAGTTGTAGATGGGTGGAATGGACTACCAAGTGCTATAGTGCTATAGTCTATTTTGACTGCTTTTGTTTTGGATACAAAAATACATTACCCTAACCAAACATCCTAACCTAACCTAACCTAGTATTATAGATTTATAGGCCTAGGCCTAAGTATTTATTTTATTATAAGTATTTAGGCTAGGCCTATAGATGATTTATGGGAAAAACTAAATAAGATGGTCACCAATTTTCCCATGGATTTTTTTATGTTTCCCTGTTAGTTTTCATCAATATATAGTGTTTGGAAATAATTGCAACCCTCGGCGAAACCGTTTTCCCCATTATACAACGATCTTAAGACGCCGCCCGATAGTGGGGAGGGCTATGAAGTACAGGGAAAATGAGGGGTTAAATGCGTAAAACGGCGATTAAAACGTATTTAGCAAAACATGGCTCGGGTTTTAAGGTATTTCTAAGGCCTAAAACCCAATATTTCGAAAACCCGAGCCAAGTTTTGGCCAAAGCTGGCTCGGATTTTGAGAGTTTGTAGATAACAAAATGACAGTAACTTCATTTAGAAATTTGGCTCAGGTTTCCCGAAATTGCAAAGGCATAAAACCCGAATTTTGGAAAACCCGAGCCAAGTTTTGGCAAAACTTGGCTCGGATTTTGCGAATTTTAAGAGTAAACAAATTACAGTAACCTAATTTAGCATTTTGGCTCATGTTTCCCTAAATTGCAAACCCCAAAAAGCATAATGTTGGAAAACCCGAGCCAATTTTTGGCAAAACTTTGATCGTATTTTGAGAATCGAAAAAGACTAACTACATGTCGGAAATCGGCTCATGATTTCCCTAATTGCAAAGCCATATAACCAGATTTATCGAAAACGTAGCACTTATTTAAATCATAAATATCCAGTAACATAGACCTAGTACATTGGATACAAGCCTAATCCACACCTAACGCCTACAATGTGTCCGTAGTAGGCTACCTAGTAGGCCTACCGGTATTCGGCCGTATCTTTAAATACGAATGCGAGGAACTTCGAGCGAATTCCTGATCGAGCGGATGCACAATCCAATCTAATTAACTTAACTTAACTTAACTTAACTTAACTTAACTTAACTTAACCTAACCTAACCTAAACGCGCCTCCGCTCGAATATGAATTCGCTCGAAGTGTCCAGATACCGTAAATACTACCGCAACTACGAATCTTGTTTCCGAGACCTAGTATATTAACCTAACCAAACAACCCAACCTATCGACAGAGATGGGCAGGTGGAGTGGACTAAAAAGCTGGTGGACAGACCTCGGGAGACAGGTGAAAATGGCCTGTGTACGAATCGGTGCCGTCTATAGGAAGGTATTGACAACCATGTTTCAACAAAATTCCATTTTAGTACCATATATTTTTATTAGGTTTTGCCGAGGCTTAAAACACATTTTCATATTATGTTTAGAGCATATAAAATCCATATGTGTGTTCAAATATTGCAAAATAATTGGTGACCAACTTATTTAGTTATACTGATTTATGTTGTATGTCGGTAGTCGTCGGTACCTACTACACCAGGTAACTACATCCATCCCTAAATATTTTCCGAATAGGCTATTACACGATTAGAAAGCTTGGGTAATTCTTCAGAACTACCCCCCCCCCCCCCCATTGATAATCAAAACGTTTTATACGTACTTTTCCAATGGGTTTTTATTCACTAAAGCGGAAGGTGTTGTAGTGTTGGACAGTTGGAGTAGTTGGACTGAACAATTACGATGCCAGAAAATCAATATGGCACGTGATTATTAGCCTTAGGCCTATTTTGACAGTTCAGTTCTAGACGAATTATACACGACATGGTTGGACAGACACGCAGCTAGGCCTATGTCAACAGATAAAAGCAAGCTGTTTCAGTATCTTTACAATAACTTTAACTACTCACAGAAATCCCTGGGACGTTGCTGTCCCCTTATACCGGTAAGTAAGAGCCTGACACCCACAGATATCACAGTATCGAGGTCAATGCACCAATGTGGGCGTATCTGACAGTCCTGTGTTTAGTGTGTCGTCCTGCCAACTTGGGAAGTAGTACGCAGGGATGTTAACTTTTGACATTCGGGCTATCGTACCAGACTACTAAAATTATCGTATTTTCTAAGATCGGGTAAAAATAAAAATAGAATGATGCCCATTGCTTTGCATTTATTAGTTTCCAATAGTATAACACAAATATATGAATGCATTTAAACATTAAACATAATATTTATCAATTATAACAACAGTTATCCTCTCACTAATTATACCGGTATACGTTGGTAAATTAAAGATATTAAAATGTAAAACTTGCAAACTAAACAAACCAAAATTGGTACAAGGACAATATAAAGTCAAATTAAATTATCAAAATCGCTATGTGGAAACAACGTTTACTAAAATGAAAATTATTAAATAAAAGAACACAATCCACCACATAGGGTGTACATTACTACATGAGCAAGTTAATCTGTTTCCCAAGCAAACTAATCGCACATATAACAACGCACTATCGTCACGTTAAAGGAAGTAGTCAAGTTCGGGAGTACTCGGAGCTGGGAGGGGGGGGAGGGAAGGAAGGGGGTAGGGGTGGTAGGGAGGGGGTGGTAGGGAGGGGGTGGGGGGCGGGAGGGGGCAGGGGGTGCGGGGAAGGAAGGACGGTCGGGGTGGGGGTGGGGGGGGGGGGGGGGGGGGGGGGTGGGGGAGTTAACCAACAACGAGCCCCCCTACCACCCCTAACTCCCCGCCTCCCCCTAACCCCCCCTACCCCCCCCTCCCCTCCCCCTCCCTACCCTCCTTCCTTCCCTTCACCCCTGCCCCCTCCCCACCCACTCCCTACCACCCCCTCCCTATCCCCCCCACCCCCCTCCTCCCCCTCCCAGCTCCGCCCCCCCCTCCCGCCCCCCCCCAAAACACTTATAGCCTTTTTTAGCCCCTCGTCTTATTTTAAAGTTTAAAAATTCCATAGATGAGTTATTTATGAACCGATTTTGTTTAAATTTATACAATAAGTACACTTTGGCAAGCTGAATCGAATGGCGCAAACAGAATTAAAATCGGATCATTAGTTTAGGATTTAGATTTTGACGGGGCTTCCTGGAGGTATAATTCCTTATAATGCATTTCCGCCGCTTTGGACATATATAGAAATTAAGTATGGTATATGACAACTCTAAAGTAGCCATAGCAATTTATGAGTATGCTGTGAAAGCGAAACTAGAATTAAACCCGGGTGTATAATAATCATGGGCAAACCTTTCTTCCTCTATAATCTAGACTAGACATCCAAAAATACACTATTTAAATGAAAATTCAATTAGCTATGAATTATAGGTCTTTCTACAGACATATACATGCTTAAATTAAATTCATGGCCTTCACTTCCTGAACCTCTTCAGCTGCAGCATCTACTTGGGATTTCAACTTGTGTTTGTAGAGAGAGCAGGTAGCCAACCTACTTATGTCATCTGAAGGGGTAAGTACGTAACCGTCACCGTCTCTCTCTCTCTCTCTCTCCTATTATACAAATTTAAGGGGAAAAAATCACTGGAGACAAAATTATCGTATTTTAGCGTACGATACATAACTTTGTATCGTACATCGTACACAGACCGAAAATATCGTACGGTTAACATCACTGAGTAGTAGATACATTGTCATGTCTAATTCAGTGTTGCCAATTTAGCTACTTATCCGCTAGATCTAGAGGTATTTACTTCCATCTAGACCATAGACTACATATAACCTAGACACGAAAGAAGACGCCACAAATCTGTAAATAGTGAGCCGCGCGTTGCCTTTAGAGAGTCTAGATTCTAGACTCTCTAAAGGCAATATTTTTACATCTAGCGACATGAATTCTAGCGG
Organism: Paralithodes platypus; assembly: GCA_032716605.1. Classification (NCBI taxonomy): domain Eukaryota; kingdom Metazoa; phylum Arthropoda; class Malacostraca; order Decapoda; family Lithodidae; genus Paralithodes; species Paralithodes platypus. The sequence goes on from CM064506.1 coordinate 2,813,603, forward strand.
TATTCGGATATTTGAGCCATTTTTAGAGCGATAGTGTAGAGATTGTAGCATTATTCTTGCAATTTTCGGCATTTATTTACTACCTAGCGTACTTGATTTGGTAACCCATTTCCACAATAACATACCGCTAGATAACAAATAACTGTCGGTTAGAATAATGCCACAATCTATAACACACCACTCAAAATGGCTCTTATCTACAGGATATTGCTAGTAATCATATCACTATATGTAAAAATGCTCCGCTTCGTCCGCGATAGATATAAATACCTCTAGATCTAGTAATAAAAAGCTAAATTGTCAACGCCCCATGACTAAATATAATTTAACACCCCTCTTGCATCAACCATTGATATTTATAAACCACTGGATAGATCATATCCTTGTTTAGGGAGGTAATTAGTGGTTACCCAGTAGTTGCAATGTTGTAATTATGTCAGCAACCGTTGTCATTAGAGACCTCTGTTGTCATAACAGCATATGCTGTAATATGCTCGTGACTAACAACTGAGATACCGGTTTGTAGGCATGTATGGTACAAGATGGTGTAATTAACAGGACCGTATATCCTCATTCTTCACGAGAAAGCGTGCAGATGTAGTTGCACATTGAACACCATATTTATTATATACAATATATACAGTATTCGTCAATAGATAGATAGTATAGTATATATCATGCTTTTATCAACTCCCTTCCCTGCATCCCTTGCATTATTCTAGATATTTTCACAGCAATTGTTCCGAGGAACTTGCTTCAATTGTGCCGCCTCTCCACATCTTTCCCCGTAGAACTAGGGCAGCTGAGAGTGCCCATTAATTTACACTTTCTCCTCCACAATGCAGAACTTCTGCTTATCAAAATTCATTTATCCCTAGAACTACTACTCTTTGGAATTCACTTCCCTCGAATTGCTTTCCACAAACTTACAATCTACAAATGTTTAAATCCAGTTGTTACAAACATTTTATGAATGGAGGATGCCTTTAGGCACATGGACCTTTTTGTTTTATCTGTGTTTTTCCTTCCTCCGTTCATTGTCTCAAAAAAAAAAAAAAAAAAAATTAGCCCTTTATATAACATATAGTGTAGTCAACCTGTAGGCCTTTAGTGCATGGCAATGTGCGCTCAAACTGACATCTAACACTTTTCCTTAACAGCTAGTCCTGTTTACAATATCATGTGATAGTAATTATATATATATATATATATATATACAGAGAGAGAGAGAGAGAGAGATACAGTACCGGTAGATATAGATATTTCACTGACCAACCTAGTGGACCCTACTTTTTTTTAGTTTTTTTTTTTTTTTTTATCTTAAATGACCTTTAGCAGTTAGTCCAGCACCCTACTCATACCTCTGATCACCTTAGAGATTGGCCCAACATATCCTGGACTTATTTTTAACCTCTAATCCTTCTGCTTATGTTGTAAACCTTAGTTTCTCTCTGTTGGACACCTCCAATCATAATCTTATCTCCGTTTCCTGTCCTTTATCTCCAGTACAGCCATCAGATCCTCCCAGCTGGCGGCGCTTGTGGCAATTTGGCGCTGGTCACTCACTGACTGGGAGCTTCTTCAGCAGTTTTTATTTGATTTCCCATGGAATGATTTTTCCTTCCGTGGCTGGGGACCGTCGGAGTGTGCCGAGTGCATTATCGAGATAATCCTCTCGGGCATGGGCATACATTCCATTTTCTCTCTCGGTTCAATGCATTTTTTTTTTTTTTTTTTTTTTTTTCTCAAACTTGTTCTACTGGTGTCCGCAATAACGAGGAAGCATTCGAACGGTATACTGTCGCCTTCTAACTCAAGAATCTCGTACAGTACTTTGTATATTTCTGCCCGCAACCAAGCCAAATTTTTTATTCTTCTTGCCAAAAACTCATAAATAATAAATGTTCAGAACTATCCAACTCTAGCTCTTCCCTAGCTATCTGGCATCTAGCCAAAAACCTCTCCCAACAAATTTACTTCATCTTTCTCCCTCCTCTCTTGGACTCTGATGGTACCACCATCGATCACGCTAACTTTGGCTATATGGGCATGTGGTTCGCCTCTCTGAAATTGATCCTGCTCACCAGGTGGTCTCTACAGAGGACAACCCTGAGTGGAGGAGGCCCAGGGGAAGACCACAGAACTTATGGCTTAGGCAAGTCGGCCATATCATGCAATAGGATACTTGATATGGGCCGAGCAGATACCTGGACTCTCACCTGGGAGTCGGAGGGTGAGACGGTGAGTGTGGCTACGCACTGTCACGGCGTATGCCCCCATTGATTGATATTCATTGGTCGACTCTTTCAAAATGGTAGAAATAACAGGTTAATCACTCAACTCCTCTTGAGTGTCCGGGGCCATGAAAAGTGCACAGTAGTTCTATAGTCTATTCACTGTAATTAGGCCAGAACACTTGACCCTTAACCTTGTATCTCAAAATGGGCTAGAGCAAATGGACTAAATTTCCACACCTATTCTTTGGTTGACTCTTCCTAAATGGTAGATATATTAGCTCAATCACTCGGTCCTTATAGAGATATAGAGGTTAGTGGTGAAGATTTCTACCCCATTATATTTAATAGACTATAGTACAGTACAGTAAATGTTCTTTATATTTCAACACCTGGTAGTCGGGCACACCTGATAATCAAACATCTGCCAAAGACTAAATAATTTCATGTCCAAAATAGGATAAAAATATCTATATTTTACCCATAATCCATGTGCTTTTGTTAAAATATATCCATAAGTGCTTTTAAACCTTTTCATAGGAAGGAGAGAAAAAGAGACCAATTTTTGAGGCAGTTATTTATCTTCAATTTGTTTACACCAAACTAATTTTATTAGAAGTATGGTTATATACAAATAAATCCTAAATCAAGTGTAGTGCAGTACTATTTATAGTTAAGTAAACTGATACAGTATTTGATGTACCAAAAATTAACTTTGGTGAGAAAAAAAAGTGCAATATGGACCCATACAAATGTGTGCACTAGAGTTCCTATAGTAACAGAGATCGGCCAGCCTCCGCCATATTGGTGCCACTAGGGATATTTTCCTCTCTTTTCACTCCAATATCTCCATCCCCATAGTAAACATTTGGGAATACAGGTACAGGATAAATAGTTTGGTCATTCGATATATATTCTACATGATCAAAAATTTAAATAAATACTCTTTGGTGGGCAATTGGGCACCAAAATGGTGTCAAAAGAAAACAGATTGCCACTCACTCTTAACCCGGCAAGCGCGATAGGCCTCACGGAAGGCTTCCTATAGGGAACGCGATAGGCCTCACGGAACCAAGACCATAAAAAAAACCTTCCAAAAAAAAAAAGGGCCTATCAAAACAAAGGAATTTGTCTCTAGGTGAGATAATTCCCCTCCAGTACTCATCCATGTAAATCTCACCCACCCCCTCCCCTCCTTCCCCACCTTATTCCCCCCTCCCTCCCCTCCTGTCCAAGTGTTTGGACACTTGATCCTCAGTGTTTTGGAGGACAAGCAACCTAGAAGGGTCACTAGACCTATTGTTGCTTGATTTCCTTTGTACTCCTTTGTACTCCTCAATTATCACCTATTTTTCCTCTTATTATCATCATTTATCGGTTATGTTTCTCTCCCGCGATAATGTAGCACAAGTGGGTTGCAGAAAAGATCGTTATGTAACACCCAGACACCGGCCCACACCGCCCCGCTCGTCTCAGTTACCTCACAGACAGCGAGAGAGGAGGGTTGCCTGTGGCTCTCTCTCGCCTGAGATTATGACCGGGTGGCCAATATCTTCGTTTTTCACCACCCAAATGCTTTTCCAACTTATTTTAGCACTCTTGAAGTTTTCATATATACATCATATATGTAAAATAAAAGCATACCGAAAACAAATAATGGTCTATATTGTAAATATAACGAATTCTGTCAGAATCCAAGGCTAGAAATGCACAAATAACTACCCTAGCCCCTAGGTCTATTTCGCGCTTGTCAAGTTAATACAGGATCTCTAGTGTACAAATATGCTCACAGATATACTCACCCACAAAACCAGACATGTTCACCTTGGAACACCCACACATAAACTCATTGCAACCAAATTTGCTCACTTGGGTAAAAACTCGATAAGTGTTCCGAGAACATTTACATACAAACCGAAACATTGATAAACTATTTACAGTAAAAATCAATAGTTCTCTAAAAACCTTGTAAAATTGTTTGCGTTATACTGTATCTAGAACAAAGGGATATTAACTTAGCACTTCTACACTGTGGAATCAATAGTAATAAACAGGAATGAATGGAGAATGTTTGTGAATAGATGAGTGAACACGTGGTAATTTGGGGGAAGGGGTCAGGTGCAAGTTGGATTTTTTTTTTTTTTTTTTTTTTTTTTTAATATTAGTTTAACCAGACCACTGAGCTCTACAAAAGAACTCTCATAGGGCTGGCCCGAAGGATTCGATCAAGATATATAACTAAACGAGTCAAGATAGATCGGGAAGGGCAGTAGGGGAACAAATCGAGGAAGGTGAAGACACGCAGACATTTCTAGCCATTTCACCAGTTCAGACGGACCACATGAGCTCCACATCAGAGCTCTTATAGGGCAGGGCCGAAGGATGAGGCAAGAACTGCTACACCGCAACACCAACCAGGAAGTGATCAGGGCGAAGAATGAAAGATCAGGTCGAAGGTAGAAAAAAATCACATCGAGAAGCAAAAAATGCATTACCGAAGGGAATCAAGTCAATCCGGCCACAACATCAACCGAAGAGACAAATCAGGTCAGGAGTCTGCTACCTAGTCAGGCCAGGGAGACGAGATATAGGCTGCCCGAGGACAGCCAAATGGGACAGAATAAGAATAGAAAGGGAAAAACATAGAATGAGGAATGAAAAACTACTCAAAATTAGTCAAGCTGAGGACGAAAGCTCGAGGGGAGAGAGGGAGGGAAACAACCACACCCCTCCCCCATCAAGCTCCAGTCGCCGGCCCCAAAGCCCCCCAACCCCGGCAAGGAGAGTAGTATCAGGGGGGTGCAAGTTGGACTACATAATAGTCCATAAGGCGCCTGGCCCGGGGAGATGGTTTAAATGAAGGGTGCGCCTGGAAGTGTGCTGGGCGGACTTGTGGTTTCGGCTCTGCTGCAGGTCTGCCTGCCGAGATCGGAACCTCTCCGGGTGGTCGGGGGAGTGCTGGAGGGACCTTGGTGACCCTGGTCTCTGGGTCTTCTCCTGGATGACCTAGATGTATGTGACTTTGTATTTTGTTTTTGTGTGTTCATTGTTTTCTGTTGTGTTGTCCCTATTCTGTCTTGAGTCCCCCCCCCCAAAAAAAAAAGGAAAGGTGGGGATTGGGCCTGAGTATATAGATAGATAGATAGGAACCAATAGTACTAGTCACAGGCTATTAGAAACAAATGAGGACTATCAAGGGAATCAGGGTTTCACCAAACTATTGACTTGGACTGTAATTATAAATGCCATCACCACATTATATGTATATGTATGCTACAATAACCAGAAGTGCAGTACTGTCACATTCAATAGTTCAACAAAAAACATGTAATTTGTGTGAAATCTAGAGAGCGGGACAATAACTTGGCAAGTTTATGACATGAAACAAGTACTGCTAATCACAATGTAGTGAGGGATTGTACAACTTGACAACTAGACTACTGGTCTATTGAGGATCCTTTGACTGGTTTAGAGCACTCTACAAAAGGCAGTTGGGTGAGAGAGGGATCTGCCTTATATGGGCCAATTGGCTTTCTGCAGACTCACATTTTCTTATGTTCTTATTTTCTTAAGTCACTTTAGGCATAAGTCCCGAGCCTTTTCAGGCCCTACCCACGAAAAGACATTCCATTCCTCTCATCTTTTCTCCATCTTACAGAGGTGTGCAGCAGTGAAATGGAGAGAGTTGCCTTGGGCCAACATCATCGTTGTGGCTGTGTAAATGTAAGGATATGAGAGGCACTTTCACTGGTGAGTCGAAGGGGACCTCCTGTTAAACTCGGTAAGCTCGTTTCGGTAAAGGAGAGAATGAAATAGCGAGGGAATATAACATTGACGTTTACAGTGCTGTACTAGAGACAGTGCAGGCTTTAAGTCTAGCTTCAAGTCTCGAGTAGGAAAAATAATTATATTTCAATCCCTCATCCCTACCCTCTTCCCATCCCCCTTACAAAAAGCTTCATCCCTCCCCTCTTCCCTTACAAAAAACGATTTGAAACACACAAGAACTGCGACTGTAACTTGAAATAACACAGTTTATGCACAAGATTTTCTGCAAACAATTGTTATTGACTGTTAATTTCTTACATTACATTCTGAAGACATGATAATTTATTCTTTCGTTTCAACAGCTCATACTTTAATATATTTAGTAGACAACATACCTATACAATAAATGGCAGGTTCTCACAACATACCAAACATTATAATTACTTGAACCATGAAAGAAGAGAACTGATAATGTAAATGGAACAGATGATAAATAATATACAGTAAAGTAATTACAGTAGGGTCCCGAATAGCGCGATTCACATGAGCTACAGAAATATAAACAGGACCTGTATGAGACGGAGGGTTAATAGAGATAATTTTAACTGTCTTGATTAGCGTAAAGCATAAGTGCGCAGAATTTCGATGTGAGTATCTTAGGTTCGAATCCTTGGAGTGTCACATGTATTTGTTGATTTCATTAATTGAGTTTAGAAGTGAAGTTGGTTGTTGGAAAAAACATAATTCCCTTGAATTC
>CM064506.1:2820461-2907956 GCA_032716605.1 Paralithodes platypus
CGCGATAGGTCCTCACGGAAGGCTCCCTATAGGGAACGCGATAGGCCCAACGGAACCAAGACCATAAAAAAGAAAACACCCCTTCCAAAAAAAAAAAAGGTGCTATCAACACAAAGGAATTTGTCTCTAGGTGAAGATAATTCCCCTCCAGTACTCATCCATTTAAATCGCACCCACCCCCTCGCCCCTCCGCCCAATCGCCCCTTCCCCACCTTATTCCCCCCTCCCTCCCCTCCTGTCCAATTGTTTGGACACTTGATCATCAGTGTTTTGGAGGACAAGCAACCTAGAAGGGTCACTAGACCGATTGTTTGCTTGATTTCCTTTGTACTCCTTGGTACCTCCTCAATTATCACCTATTTTTCCTCTTATTATCATCATTTTATCGGTTATTTTTCTCTCTCCTCGATAAATGTAGCACAAGTGGGTTGCAGAAAGAAATCGTTATGTGAACAACCCATACAACCGTCCCACACCGCCCCGCTCGTCCTCAGTTAGCCTCACAGACAGCGAGAGAGGAGGGTTGCCTGTGGCTCTCTCTCCGCCGTATATTATGACCTGCGATGGCCAATATCTTCGTTTCTCAACCACCCAAATGCTTTTTCCACCTTATTTATAGCACTCTTGAAGGTTCCATATATACATCATATATGTAAAAATAAAGCATACCGAAAACACATAATGGTCTATATTGTCATATAACGAATTCTGTCAGAATCCAAGGGCTAGAAATGCACAAAGAACTACCACTAGCCCCTAGGTCTATTTTGCGCTTGTCAAGTTAATAAAGGATCCTCCTAGTGTACAAATATGCTCACATATATACTCCCCCCCACAAAACCAGACATGTTCACCTTGGAACACCCACACATAAACTCAATTGCAAACAAATTTGCTCACTTTGGTAAAAACTCCGATAAGTGTTCCGAGAACATTTACATACAAACCGAAACTTTGAAGAAACTATTTACAGTAAAAATCAATAGTTCTCTAAAACCCTTGTAAAATTGTTTTGCGTTATACGGTATCCTAGAACAAAGGGATATTAACTTAGCACTTCTACACTGTGGTATCAATAGTAATAAACAGGCATGCATGGAGAATGTTTTTTGGTGTACAGATGAGTGAACCCGTGGTAATTTGGGGGAAGGTGTCAGGTGCAAGTTGGATTTTTTTTTTTTTTTTTTTTTTTTGTTTTAATATTATTTTAACCGACACTCCTGAGCTCTACCAAAGAAATCTCATAGGCATGGCCCGAAGGATTCGATCAAGATATATAACTAAACGATTCAAGATAGATCGGGAAGGTCAGTAGGGGAACAACTCTAGGAAGGTGAAGACACGCAAACCATTCTAGCCATTTTCCCCAGTTCAGCCTGACCATCAGAAGCTCCACAATCAGAGCTCTTAGAGGGCAGGGAAAGGCCGAAGGATGAGGCAAGACCTGCTACAAACCCGCAACACCAACCAGGAATGGATCAGGGCGAAGAATGAAAGATCCGGTCGAAGGTAGAAAAAAAAAACACATCTGAGAAGAAAGCAAAATGCATTACCTAAGGGAATCAATTCAATTCACGGGCCACCCATCAACCGAATATGACAAATCAGGTCAGGAGTCCTGCTACCTAGTCAGGCCAGGGATACGCTGATATATTCTGCCCTGATGACAAGCCAAACTGGTACAGAATAAGAATAGAAAGGGAAAAACATGTGAATTAGGAATTGAAAAACTACTCAAAATTAGTCAAGCTGAGGACGAAAGCTCGAGGGGAGAGAGGGAGGTAAACAACCACACAACCCTCCCCCCTCAATGCTCCATCCGCCGTTCCCCCAAAGCCCCCCAACCCCGTCAAGGAAGAGTATAATCATGGGGGTGCAAGTTGGACTACATAATAGTCCATAAGGCGCCTTGCCCTGGATATGGGTTTTCCATGAAGGGTGCGCCTGGAATTGTTCTGTGTGACTTGTGGTTTCCGGCTCTGCTTCAGGTCTGCCTGCCGAGATCCCGGAACCTCTCCGTGTGGTCAGGGTAGTGCTTGAGGGACCTTGTTGACCCCACGGTCTCTGGGTCTTCTCCTGGATGACCTAGAATGTATGTGACTTTGTATTTTGTTGTTTGTGTGTTCCATTGTTTTCTGTTGTGTTGTCACTATTCTGTCTTGAGTTCCCCCCCCCCAAAAAAAAAAGGAAAGGTGGGTATTGGGCCTGAGTATATAGATAGATAGAGTAGGAACCAATATTACTAGTCACAGGCTATTAGAAACAAATGAGGACTCTCAAGGGAATCAGGGTTTCACCAAACTGTGACGTGGACTGTAATTATAAATGCCGACACCACATTATATTAAAATGTCTGCTACAATCAACCCAAGTGCAGTACTGTCAACATTCAATAGTTCAACAAAAAAACATGTAATTGTGTGAAATCTAGAGAGCGGGACAATAACTTGGCAATTTATATGACATGAAACAAGTGCTGCTGCTACTCACACTGTAGTGAGGGATTGTACAACTTGACAACTAACTACTGGTCTAATTGAGGCTCCTTTGACCTGGTTTAGAGCAACTCTCACAAAATGCAGTTGGGTTAGAGAGGGATCTGCCTTATTTGGGCCAATTGGGCTTTCTTCAGACTCACATTTTCTTATGTTCTTATTTTCTTAAGTCACTTTAGGCATAAGTTCCCAGCCTTTTCAGGCCCTACCCACCTAAAAGACATTCCCTTCCTCTCATCTTTCTTTCTCCATCTTACAGAGGTGTGCAGCAGTGAAATGGAGAGAGTTGCCTTTGGCCAACAGCATCGTTGTGGCTGGGTAAATGTAAGGATATGATAGGCACTTTCACTGGTGAGTCGAAGGGGACCCCCTGTTAACCTTCGTAAGCTCGTTTCGGTAAAGAGAGAAATGAACTAGCGAGGGAATATAACATTGACGTTTACAGTGCTGTACTAGATACAGTGGCAGGCTTTAAGTCTACTCTTCAAGTCTCGAGTAGGAAAAATAATTATATTTTGCAATCCCTCAGCCCTACCCTCTTCCCATCCGCCCCTTACCAAAGCTTCATCCCTCCCCTCTTCCCTTACAAAAAACGATTTGAAACACACAAGACCTGCGACTGTAACTTGAAATAACACCGTTTATGCCCAAGATTTTCTGCAAACAATTGTTATTGAACTGGTTAATTTTCTTTCCTTACATTCTGACAGACATGATAAGTTATTCTTATCGTTTCAAACAGCTCATACTTTAAATATATTTATTTAGTAAACAACCTACCTATACAATAAATGGCAGGTTCTCACAACATACCAAACATTATAATTACTTGAACCATGAAAGAAGAGAACTGATAATGTAAATGGAACAGATGATAAATAATATACAGTAAAGTAATTACAGTAGGGTCCCGAATAGCGCGATTCACATGAGCTACAGAAATATAAACAGGACCTGTATGAGACGGAGGGTTAATAGAGATAATTTTAACTGTCTTGATTAGCGTAAAGCATAAGTGCGCAGAATTTCGATGTGAGTATCTTAGGTTCGAATCCTTGGAGTGTCACATGTATTTGTTGATTTCATTAATTGAGTTTAGAAGTGAAGTTGGTTGTTGGAAAAAACATAATTCCCTTGAATTCATAAAGGTATTGCTAGAAACAATAGCAACCAAATTACATTCCAGAAATTAATGACAAAATAGTTGGAATTTTACAGCTTATCGTAACTTTTCTGTGTCATTATAAAAAACGACTAAGGCAGATTTACACTTCAAGTAACTACTATATTAGTAGTTAAGATACATACTTATTAAATACCCTCTCTATTAACCTCATAATTAGGCCAATAATTTCTATAATACAAAAACAGCTAGAGTAAGCCAGCTAATATGTCTACCATTTGGGAAGTGTCAGCCAGGGAATAGGTCAGGAAATTTGCTCACTTGCTCTAGCCCTTTTTGAGTTACATAGGTTAGGGGTCTTGATTTCTGGCCTACTTATAATGAACTATAATAATTATCTCCAGTCCTAAAAAAAATATCTTCTTTCTTAAGTGCAAATTACTAGGAAAAATATTAAGTTTAATGCATACAGTACTGAATTATTTAGTTTTGATGTCCCCTCGTATCCTCCATGCCCCCAGGGTGTAGCGTAGCCAGATGATCAACAGGTCCAGTCCCATCTCAATCCAACTCAGTACTGGGGTCATCTTGGTGCCTGGGGAAGGATGTTAGTGTTATGATTATTATTATGATGATTATTGCCCATTTCTCTGTCTTGTCTAGTAGCTGAATTGTACTAGAGGAGGTGCTAGCTCCTCCCCTAGTAAAATACGCCTAGGCTAGGAATCCTAGCCTCCCGCCCCCGAAGTACGAAAGGTAGTACCGGTACAGGAAATGAGACATAGAAACGGCTAAGGCATCCTCTACCCAACCTTAGCCGTTTCTGTCCGTTTCTTTTCCTGTACTACTTTTCGTACTTCGTGGGCAGGGGTATGTGCCCGAGTATATACATACATAAACACACTTATTATTACTGTATTATTATAGTTGCTCCTCACTTGCGTATCTATTCACAAGTATTCTCCAGTCATTTCTATTCATCACCACTTCTCTTGCCTGTTCTTCAGTCATCTCTCTACCTTCCAACGCTTCTATTACACCATCTCTCCATCTCAACCGAGGTGTTTGTCTCCCTTTATTTCCCCTTGTTTCTGACTAATATATAGTCTTTGTAAGCCTTTCATTTCTTATTCGTTCAACATGTCCATACCAGCCTAGCACCCTTCTGTCCACTCTGGCTGATATGGGACAACAGGAACACTTATCAGCCAGAGTGGACAGAAGGGTGCTTTAATAATCTCAGCTACAATGCCAGAGCACCCTGCAGCTTTTCCATCCTTCATTTTATTTATTGCACTGCTTACAACAGTTGGCACTATCAATTGTTACATTTATTTAATACCAGTTAACACTGCTTACAACAGTTGGCACTATCAATTGTTAAATTTATTTAATACCATTTAACGTTAAACAATCTCACCCATCTTAAGATAAAGATTATAATGTAAAACTTGTAAAATAAACAAACCAAAACAGGGCTGACACAATATAAAGGCAAAAGAACTTATCAAAATCGCTATGTGGAAATGACGCTTTAGAAAAATAAAATTTTGAAATAAAAACACAAAATCACAACATAGGGCAGTGGTCTTCATTGCGTGGCTCGCGAGCCAGTGGCAGCTCGCAATGACCTAATTGGCAGCTCGCAAGAGAGGAGAGAGAGAGAGAGAATTCATCAGTAATCAGAGAATAGTTCAAAGTATTAGATATAAATTACATCATAATGCCGTATCAGACGTATCACTTAATAAAATTGCTAATGGGAGTAGGCCTATATGGTGACTCTGGCAATTCTTTATTTTTCATAATTATTCAACACAAAGAGAAAAGAGAGCACCCATTATACAGGAATATGAGAGAGAGAGAGAGAGAGAGAGAGAGATAGAGAGATAGAGAGAGAGAGGAGAGAGAAGAGAGAGGAGAGAGAGAGAGAGAGAAGAGAGAGAGAGAGCACCCATACAGGAATATGAGAGAGAGAGAGAGAGAGAGAGGAAGAGGAAGAGAGAGGAGAGAGAGATAGAAAGAAGATAGAGCAAAGCCATTATCCTACAGGAATAGAGAGAGAGAGAGAGAGATAGAGAGGGAGAGAGAGACACCCGCCCATTATCCAGGACTATGATTATAGAGAGATAGATAGAGAGAGCAGATATAGAAGAGAGAGAGGAGAGAGAGAAGAGAGAGAGAGAGAGAGAGAGATCCAGCACCCATTATACAGGAATATGAGAGAGAGAAGAGAGTCAGAGAAGTAGATGAGAGAGAGAGAGATGAGAGAGAGAGAGAGCGAAGAGAGAGAGATATAGAGAAAGAGAGACAGATAGATCGCAGTAAGAAGAGAGAAGGAGAGAGATAGAGCTCGCGAGAGAGGAAGATAGAGAGAGACGAGAGAGAGATCTCGAGAGAGAGAGTATAGAGATGAGAGAGAGAGAGAGAAGAGAGAGAGAGAGAGAGAGAGAGAGAGAGAGAGAGAGAGAGAGAGAGAGAGAGAGAGAGAGAGAGAGAGAGAGAGAGAGAGAGAGAGAGCGCGCCTTCTGTACAGGAAATGTATGTGTGGGTTACGTAAGTCCAGCACTCGGCGGCCCATACTCAGCCAGTCTTGTCCATTCACTAGTTGTATTAACACCACATCAGAAAAGTGGGTTATGGTGCCTCATAAATTAGTGTTATTTTATGACAAAAAGACTGTTTTGGTGTATGCATGAAATGTATGGAGCTAAACTCGTATTCTTACAAATTCAAACGATGTATTTTCCACATTTGGTTATTTTTTCAACAATTTGTCGTATTCCAGGCAGTGAATTATCTAGATTCCAGGCTATAATCAAAATGGACAAATATATTATAAAACGTAAGCACACAAAAGACAATGAACCACCAGAAATCCAACCTTCCACAAGTTACAAATTACAAGTACAGCATGGAAAAATTAAAAGAACAGCGGGCTCATTTCCGGTCATCACAACATTAAACTAAAGTATTTATTTTTTAAATTTATATTAGTAGGCAAGAATTTCAATACAATTTATTTTTACTAAAGAATTTCAATACCATAATTGTTACTAGTCTTGCTCTATAAATCTGTGGCCATGGAAACCCACAAAAAATATGTAATTTAGTTCCTATATATATATTTTTCTGCTTATCCTTGTGGCTTATTTGCCTTATGGCTTATGCGGCTCTCACGCTGAATATGTCCTGAACTTTTGGCTCTCGTGAAAAAAATAGTGAATAACACTGACATAGGGTGTACATCACTATACAGTATGAGTAAATAAACTATTTGCCATTGTCAATTTTGAGGTATGAGGTCTCATCAACTGACCAGATATCACACAAATGATCAAGGTTCTTTGTCAAACTTGCATGTTTTTGCTAAATCTTCAATGTGTTATTTCCACATAGTCATTTTGATAATTGTTTTTCTTTATATTATGCAGTTCCTATTCTGGTTTGTTTGTTTTGAAAGTTGTACATATTAATTTTGATTATGCAATAAAGACACTAACCTTCAATTTCATTCCACTCCACAGCCACTTCATCAATGGGGATCCCTAAGGACTGAGCTAGGTACAGCATCTCCACATCAAAGGCCCTGGAAAGAAATGTGGTGTGAAAATTATGAAAACTAAAATTCCTTAAATAATTTTATTTTTATATGCACACCATACATGGGAGAGGGGAGAAAAATATAACAGATTAGAAGGTAAATATATTGTGAAGGTTAACCCTATTTGGCCTGAGGGGAGTATTTTTGGATCTCCCCTGTTGCTCTCCATTAGTTTGGAGATTTTAAGATGTTTCACCTATTACTTTGGCAATAATATGAGGCCTTACACCATTCAGGTGTCGATCTTTTTCTGGGCGAGCTATAGCGAGCCTGTAACTTAGCAAAAATAGGCCTTTGGCCAGGACATTTTTCTATCGCAAAATGTACCGTACAAATTTAGCTTGAAGGAAGTCTGGGCATTTTTTATTTTGTTTGCTTGAAGGAAGTGTGAGAAGGCATTTTTGTTAGCCTAGGGGACAAGCTAAAATACATTACTCAAAGATGGCAACAAATCAATGATATATAAACAAAATATCATAATAACCCACAAAAGCTCAGTGATCAGATTTTTTTTTTTCTTTACTCAAGTTTAACCAGACCACTGAGTGTTAAGACAATGGTAGAACTGTTGCCTCAGAGGATAGGAGACACGGCAAAGAACTAAGCTGAACATACAGTGGGGGTTAAGGTTGTTTTACCACTGATGGCTGGTCCTATCCAGAGTGAGGTTTGGCATCCTCTACCCAACCTTAGCCGTTTCTGTCTGTCTCTTTTACTGACCTACTTTTTCTTCTCGGGGCAGGGGGCTAGGAATCCTCCTCCCCCTGTAAAGTTCTCCTACTCATCGAGACAGAGAAAAGGCGAGGGAACGCAAAAGTGGTCCCGGACCCTGAGAATTAGAACCCTTGAATGTTGTTTCTGTTCGGGCTCTGTCTCAAGTCGGCCACCCCCAGCAATGGGGTATGTGCCCGAGTATATACTGTACATGCATACATATACTGATGGAAAATAATAGTCGATATAATAGTAAAGATTCTGGCTCAATGGTCGAGAAAAAAAAAATAATAATAATATAAAGCTGGAAATTACTGTACCATCGCTCCACATGCAGACTGTTGAAGAGGACCCTGGCAGTGCGTCTAGTGAGCAGTTTAAAGCCGCACTGTGTATCCCTGACCCCTCTCACTGCCAACATCCACACCAGACTGTGAAAGCCGTACATCAGGACCGTACGGAAGAAGGAACGGGTGGCCACGCTCTCTTCCGCCAGGTGGGCCCGGGAACCGCACGACACTGCCAAGGCCTCACTTATATCACTCTCATCTGGGGGAAGAAATAGCACGCTGTCAAACAAGATAAGAGTTCCATCCTTTGCAAAATAAACAAACCAAAACAGGGATGACACAATATAAAGACAAAAGAACTATCAAAATCGCTATGTGGAAAGTTATAATTATGCTTTACAATTCTTTTTATGTCTGTGAAAGTGATAAAATAATCAAAACAATGCAATCCTAAGCATACAATAATAATAATAATAATGATAATAATAATAATAATAATAATAATAATAATAATAATATTTTCTAGTTTTTCTTCTCCCATTCATTCCCGTTCTTAACACTAATCCTCCATTACAAACCCTAATGCACTTGAATAAATTAATGAAAGCATATGATCCTCCCGGGATTCAAGCTCGGGACACCATACCCAGAACATAAGTATCTAAACCATTACACCACCAACACAAACATTTAGATTGGAAGCCAAAGCGTCACATTTTTCCTTTGCCCCTCAACTTTCTCTTCATAATTGCTGAAGGGCACAGGGCCCTGGGTGGGGCTTTGGTTTCCCGGGCGTTTCCGCGCCCTCCTCAGCTCCCCGCCATGGAGTGGCTTCGGTCACCCAGGTTTTATTGTGGTCGGCAGGGAGGGTTCTGTGGGGGCGCTCGGTTATGGCCTTGGCCTTGCTCGGGGCCTTGGGGCTGTTCGGCCAGGCAGCCTGGGGAACAACAACAACAACATAGCTTAATCGACCAAAATCTTCCTGTAGCATTTCTGGATATTGGGCCTTCTTGCACTAAGCCGGACAATTAGTATGTGATATCAATAAATAGAAACACTAGTTTATCTACAATTCTTTGACCAACTCATAAAGTATGCTTGTACAGTTGGCCACATGGATTTGTATCCACTTCGTTATTTTATATAAGAGAGTAAAAATAGTTTGATGAACTCGGTAGTAGTTTGTCATGAAACCGCATTGTTATGTGTGCGATTAGTTTGCTTGGGAAACAAATTAACTTACTCATGTAGTAATGTACACCCTATGTGGTGGATTGTGTTCTTTTATTTCATAACAAAAAAATTATTTTAGTAAGCATTATTTCCAAATAGTGATTTTGATAAGTTATTTTGCCTTTTTATTGTCTTTGTCAAATTTTTGGTTTGTTTAGTTTGCAAGTTTTACATCTTAATTGATCATATGAATTAACTGCACTACTATTTTAGTCATACAGTGAAAGTCCTGTAATCCGAAAATCCCAATGGTCCGAATTTTTAAAGGCGGCTGACTGAGCCATTTTCCGTCTACCAGTGCTCTGATCGGTGGTCACATTCGCTAATTCCACTCGATTTTCGGACCTCATAGTGCTCGTAACTCCCTAGTGATGACTACTCAACACTTCTAAGCATTACTGGTAAGTAATAAAACAACCTATCCAATTAAGTCCATTGGTACTATGAAATGCCATTTATTTGACACAAAAACAATGCCGCCGATATAGCCACACAAGAACAAGAACAAGAACACACACACACACACACTCGACAATAACACACACGTGTTTCGGTAATGATACCGGTACATTGATTTTTCATTTGAACCTATAACTCGTTTGATATAAGTTTATTATGAAATATTATAAAGAATTAAGGTAAGTATATAAGAGATATACTGTATAGTACTGTACTTATGATTAAATCATCGTATTTCGACGATTTCGGTCACTCGGAAAATCAGCTGATGAATCGCAGCGCTCTAAATACATTTGCATTATAAGTATGTTCATCGTATAAGACCACCCATGGTTTTGGAAGGCTTATTTAAGGCTTAGAAATGGGTCTTATACGCCGGTATATACCATATCATGTCTATATTTATCAATCATATGCGTATTTATAGTGTTTTCAGGGGTTCCTCCCAACAGTTCGAATAATCCACTAATCCGAAGCACTGTCGGTCCGCTGCCATTCGGATTAAAGGACTTTTACTGTATTACTTTTCTTTCCATATTATTTTTTAAATATTTTTAACATCTTTCTTAGCACCAATAACCCATAAATGAAATTAATGAAAGCATGAGATTCTCCCAGGATTCGAACCTAGGATATCTCATACAGTAATTACACGCTCTAACCACTATCCATCATCGAATGGATATGAATTCAAGTGACCAGATTTACATGTACGGTGGCGATAATAAGTCATGTCTCAGCTGTCATTACGTTTGGCTCGCTCTGTGTTGTGTTAATGTCTTGTCAGATGTTGAATAGGGTGGGTAAGTGTAGGAACATGGTTGTAAATTTCACTCAAAAAGCAGAAATCATGTGTAAATATTGTCGATGCGAATTATTGATCAAAACATAATTGGTGCTGAGACATCACTAATTAGGCCAACTGTACAGTAGATTTGACTGACCTTTACAGAGGCCCTTCAGGCTGGTCTCTACTTTACTGAGTTCAGAGAAAGTGGTGGCCCCGTCAGCATCGGCAAACAGGACCAACTTCCCACGAGCACGCAGTATGCCCTGGGAGGAGACAAAGCTTTTATACAGTACAGGTCTCCCTCGATTTGCAATTGGGTTACGTTCCTGAAAACCCGATCATAAATAGAAATATCATGTAGAGAACCCTAAAATTAATGAGGTAAATGGGGATGCGTTCTCAGACCAGCCAAAACCCAAACACAAAACACTTAAAAAACAATTATATCGTAAATTGGGGCATCGGATAGTGAGAAAGACCTGTATTCTATTAATTACAATCAAGCCAAAAATCTTGACCCCTAAGCTCTATAACAAAAAAACTACTACAGTAATCAAGCTACCCGGTACTATTTCTACCATTTGGGAAGAGTCAGCCGGTGAATAGGTGTGGAAATTTACAGCCCATTTGCTCTAGTCCTTTTTGAGTTACAGAGGTTAGGGGTCACAATTTTTGTCCTACTTATAATGAAAGGAGTATAGTTGGCACACACAAATACAATTGAGCCATAGGTACAGTTGGCCACATAAGTTATGTTCATCTACATAAATACATACAAGTTTAACCCTCCAGACCCGGTTGGGCTCTGAGGCACCCATAAAAAACACCCCCGAGAAACCCGGAAGGGCTCTGAGGCACCGGCAGCTTGAAAGCCTGTAAGCTTGGTGTGCGAGGCGTCCGTCCGACGCATGTAAACAACAGCCGGTTGGACCGAAGCCGCGCATCTCCGACCACAAGAAGGAGAGGCGTCCTTGTTCGTGTGTGCCTGTATGTTATTGTTAAGTAGCGAAAAGTAGTGTAAAGTGGCTGATATTGCCACAAAGTTATCTCCATGGAAATCGTCATCACAACTGAACCAGTTGACTTAGAGAGCTCTACTTAACGCCGTTCTACAAGTACGAAACACATCTACGCTTGGGGATGCGCGGGAATGCGGAAGCAGTCAAAATAACAAAGATACGGTAGCCTAGGCGTAGAAGTTTTTCGGCCAAAACCCCCGGGTTTCGGTATGGAATACATAGCCGGGGCTGGAGGGTTAAAGACCGTTTGTCCACAGAGAATGTGGTTACAGTCTCACGTCCTAAATGGCAGCTAAATGTGATCTTATACATGGAAACATAATGTGCATGATTGAATTACAAGTGTAGATTTTTATGCAGTGGTTAACTTATCTGACTTGTCAACTGATAATTCAAAGAAACGAAGCTCGCAATTCATTCATAGTAATTTTACTTTCATACAGAAAATCACGACGAGGAACAGAACTAATGTGGCCAACTGTATATACCAATTTGACTCTGTACCAAACTCAAAATAGATGATACAAGACTTCACTATATCCCAGATGCTTCAGAACTTGACTTTAACAGTATATGATCCGATATCTTCTGGGTTATTACGATACTGTAATTATTATTGAGAATTTTCCTTATGTTTCCCTATTTAGAGCCAGGTATTTTAGTGTGTCCCCTTGGCTAACAAAAATGCCTTCCTTCAAACTAAAAACAGCCGACCCAGACCCCCTTCAAGCTAATTTTGTAAACAAAATTATAGAAAAATGTACCGGCCAAAGGCCAATTTGCTTCAAGTTTCAGGCTCGCTAGTGCTCGCCCAGAATAAAAATGGACACCTAAATGGGGTGAAGCGTCATATTATCGCCAAACTAATGGGATGAATAGTCTTAAAATATCTAATGGGGTGAATAGTCTTAAAATCTCCAAACTAATGGAGGGGAACAGGAGAGAACCAAAAAGACCCCCCTCGGATCAAAAATGATTAAGTGTTCAAATATTGAAATACGTAGTTCATGGAGTAGCCTACACTGATACAAATTAATGTATAGGTCATAACTATACTTCTGGATTTTGTATTAGGCTTTGGGCCATAATATTTAACAAAGATATAGACATATAGTATAACATTACTCGCTCTTTCTACCCCCAATGAAAATAGCAAAAGAAAGCCTCTATACTCAATTTGCATTTAGTTTTGTTGAGTTGTATATTTTTTAACCCTTTCAGCACAATGACGTAACCTTCCTCATACTCTGGTTGCTGTACCATTAGACGACTTTCTTAAGCTTATACAGTAATCAACCCCTAATACTCAAAAGGGTTAAATACGATTTCAATGAACTCTCGGAATGGCATAGGTCCTTTTTTAAACTGCACAAAATTGTCTAGTTTTAGCCAGTACAGTATATGATGAAAATTGCATCATCATACTGAAGGGATTAATATGGAAAAAGACAGTCAAAGTTAAGATGGCATGACTGTACACTCATGAAATTCCTTACCATTCTAACAGCTCCTCCTTTGCCCCTGTTCTTGGCAAGGGTAAGGACGCGGACCTTATCGCTGCCATGTTTAGCGGAGTACTTAAGGCCAACTTCAGATGTACGGTCTCGGCTCCCGTCGTCCACAATAATAACCTCGTATTGGAAGGATGCCTCGCTCGCTTTCCTCTTCTCTAGGTAAGCCAGACACTCATCTAGCATCACCGGTACTAAGAGAGAAATTACGATTAATAGTATCACCTGAGTTAAAGATACAATCAAGATAAAAGCATATGGACATTAGGTAGCTAAAATTATCCGTATTTCCTCTGTTGAGGTCCAGGCTCTCTCCTCACAATTGTCACCCATGGGCAGCCAAAGTGGGGTTGTTGTTGTTGTCGTTCCCTAAGCTGCCTGGCCGAACAGCCCCGAGTCCCTAAGGAAAGCCATGGCTATGATCGGGCATTCCCACAGGGGCTCTCAAGGAGTGTAGATTATGTTATTGGCATAAGTGATTGTGTGGAATGCAGTCTTCAATGATGTGTTTAATGGTATGGGGTGCTGTGTTAAATCCTGGACAAGTGTCGTCGATGGGTGGGGATGTCGGTTTATATGTCGATGGCCTAACAGCTAACCCATACAGGGGCGCTATACCCTGAAGAGGTTAACATCTGACTCATCCACTTAAACATTTAGCTATTTCAATATCATTATAGCTCAATCATTAATTATATCAGTATATTGCATCAGTATATTACAAGTGTGCGACCATATAATGTTAAGTATCCATGGCCACAACTGTACAGCCACATAAAGACCATTTTCGTACAGCCACAAGCCAAAAAATCATACTCGATAAAATCTGTATCAAAGCCATAATATTGTAGACAGAAAAGTGTTATATACTGTACTGTAGTATTTCAATTGCTTCAGAGTTTGGCTGTAAACGTTGAGAGATTAAAATGGATGAATGCTTATTACGGATTGCTATGAAGAATAACTATCGGGTAACAATCTTCTCTCTTACATCTAGTTTCTTCATTGTAGGCCGGGATGATGACGGAGAGGTCTCGTGTGGGTGCATCAGTTATGGACGGAAACTCTGCTGGCTTCCCTTCAGTAGAGTCCTTATAATAATTCTCCGAGTCGTACACCAGGATGTTGGGATACGTCTCGCTTGTGAAATTTATTACCACACACAGCTGAAAAGAATAATATACAACACGTTATGAGAAGTATGTTGATACAAGGTCAAATATTGGGCAACAATAAGGACATATGGCCCTGTGTTGTTTTGGCCGAGGAGCAGCTAACCATTCCTTTTGATGGTATGGATAATTTACGAGGATAGGAATTGGGAATGGGCTTCTCCGTCAGGTTAGTTTGGCTCAAGTATACCCAAATATACCCCAAACCAGAAAATCTATTTAAATTTAGTGTTAGAAACATGTGCTACACTAGCAAAAGTAATGCTAACCATAGCGCAAAAAATTATCTTACTTAGAGAGTTAACCCAACAAACCAAAGTAAAACCTAACCTCCCGGGCTTCGAACTCGGGACACCACACCCAGAACATAAGCAGCTAAACCATTACACCACCAACACAGTGGTGATGGGCTGGTCTATCAGAGTGAGAACTGAGCGATCTCTGCCATACCCATAGCTTACTCTGACTGTTCCTTTAACTTATATATTTTCTAGATCTCAAGTGACGGCGTCTTTTCCGTGGATTGACCTCCCAATCTACCAAGATTGGAAGCCAAAGCGTCACATTTTTCTCTTGCCCCTCAACTTTCTCTTCATAATTGCTGAGGGGCACAGGGCCCTGGGTGGGGCTTTGGTTTCCCGGGCGTTTCCGCACCCTCCTCAGCTCCCCGCCATGGAGTGGCTTCGGTCACCCAGGCTTTATTGTGGTCGGCAGGGAGGGTTCTGTGGGGGCGCTCGGTTATGGCCTTGGAATTGCTCGGGGCCTTGGGGCTGTTCGGCCAGGCAGCTTGGGGAACAACAACAACTTAACCTAACCTAGTATCTTAACACCTCTAAATGGGGGCTGCCACTCTCACATCCCTGCAAAATAAAAGAGCTAACCGACGATAACTATAGCAACTAATTGTTAATTCTTAAATCTAAATGTGATGCCATGGTGCATGCGGGAGATGGAGGAAAGAGGTAAATCCCTTAAACTTCATAATTTATACTTCCGTAAAATGTAAATATGAAACATTCTGCACATACACGTAAGCGATAGGTCAGTGCCAAGGAAGTAAATTTAGTTTAATTAATGAGAGTAGCAGAAATTGCATTCTCAATGAAAATATTGAAGTGATAATCTTCATGAAAATTTCTTTATATACCGGGTATTCCTTTTCCTCCACTAAATATGAGGGTTTCTTTACCCCTAGCAGAGCTACAGCTAAGAATTGTATAACGTACTGGTAAGTTCTGAGAAATATTAATGGTACAATATCACAGTTACATTTACTACAGTACTGGTACCATAAAATACAATACTGTACAATCTTTGCCTAGTACTGTCATATCACACTACACTGTTATTTATAAATTACCATGACTTCAGTATACAGTACAGGCTTACTAACATAACTTGAAAGGCCTACTGTTCAATAAATACTTACAATGATAAGGGCAATTACAGCAATGCCAATCAAGTTATAAAGGAGGGCTAGGATATCCATTTTTGCATTCTAGGAGACAATCTGAAAATATATTGAAATCAGATATCATATGCAGTAAAGGAATTTTCCAATCGGTTAAATACAGTACAGTATACTGTATTTCAATGTTATAATTTACCCAAACTGTCAGAATATACTTATAAATTGATAGCATACATAAAAATACTGTGGGTGGTCGCACTATACTGAGAGATTATGAAAGTATTCAACTAATAGCTATAATTGGGTATTCTATAGAATAACAACTCAATTACGGGATTCCTGCCTTATGGATTTTTTTTTTGCTCTTACCTTACTCAAGGGACCTTACAGATGCGCGGACAAGTGCTTTTTTATTTTTATATATATATTTTTTTAAAAGAGACAATGAACGGAGGAAGGAGAAACACAGATAAAACAAAAAGGTCCATGTGCCTAAAGGCATCCTCCATTCATAAAATGTTTGTAACAACTGGATTTAAACATTTGTAGATTGTAAGTTTGTGGAAAGCAATTCGAGGGAAGTGAATTCCAAAGAGTAGTAGTTCTAGGGATAAATGAATTTTGATAAGCAGAAGTTCTGCATTGTGGAGGAGAAAGTGTAAATTCATGGGCGCTCTCAGCTGCCCTAGTTCTACGGGGAAAGATGTGGAGAGGCGGCACAATTGAAGCAAGTTCCTCGGAACAATTGCTGTGAAAATATCTGTAGAATAATGCAAGGGATGCAACGTTTCTTCGTATGGATAATGTAGGAAGGTCCTGTGTGATTGCAGGGTTATTGATTAATCTAATAGCTTTATTTTGAATTTTGTCCAACTGCCTCAATGCAACCACTCCACAGAGGTGAACAGTAATCCATCTGAGAACGCACATGACTTTTATATATTACGGCCAACTGCTCGTCAGTGAAGAATTCTCGAACTCTGTACAGGAGTCCCAGTTTTTTAGAGGCATTCTTAGCAATGCTTCTAACATAATGTGTCCAGCTCAAGTTAGTAGTTAATGTTACACCGAGAATGTCAATACTAGGGGAAGTGGGAATATTTACATCATTAACAAATATATGGGAGTCAGTGAGATTCTGTCGGTTAGAAAATTGAATGTACTTGGTTTTCTGTGCATTAAAGGAAACTAGATTCTTTTGTCCCCATTCTTCAATTCTAGAAAGGTCCTGGTTCAGAGAAATTGCAGTGCTTATTTTTGAATTTATAAGATCGGGTTGGGTGAAAGAATTGGTAAATGTGAAGGAACTGTGGAGTGTTGAGTCATCTGCGTAGGAATGTATTGGATTATGAGTGGTAGATATGAGATCATTGATATGAATGAGGAACAGAGTTGGGGCCAAAACTGATCCCTGGGGAACACCAGCATTTATTGAGTGAAATTGAGAATAAAGGCCATCTACCATTACACGTATTTTTCTGTTATGAAGATAAGAAGAAATTAGTGGAACTAATGATGCAAGGCCGTAGTGTGACATCTTCGACAATAAGGATTGATGCCAGACTCTATCAAATGCCTTTGATATATCCAGTGCTATTGTATGTGTTTCACCATGTTGGTCTGTAGCTTGGTTGATTTGATGCGTAAGAAGGCAAAGAATGTCTGCAGTTGATCGACATCGTCTAAAACCATATTGCCTATCACTGATTAATTTATTATTCTCAAGATGCTTAATTATGTGATTATTTAATATAATTTCAAAGACTTTACCAAGAGTGGAAGTTATAGCTATTGGTCTGTAGTTTGATGGATCTGAAGAGGCACCTTTTTTAGGAACTGGATGGATGTTTGCTTCTTTCCAGGGTACTGGGAAGCATGAGGTATGAGTACATAGACGGAAACATTTTGCCAATACAGGAGCGAGCAGCAAGGAGCAATTCTTAAGTACTATTGGAGGAATTTCATCTGGACCAGGAGCCTTATCTACTGAGAGATTCTGCAAAATAGTTTTGACATGTCTGGTGTGGATCTTAAGTGAGGGAATTTCAGGCGAATTAAAATTAAGTACAGGGACATCTTGATTTATTTCATCTAAGGTTGAGTTGGTGGAGAAAATATCCGCAAGAAGGTTAGCTTTACCTCGTGGGTCACTTACAAGATTGCCAGTCGGAGATTTTAATGGTGGAATGGATGAAGCAGTTGTGAAGTTGGATTTGAATGAGTTAAGAGTAGACCAAAATATTTTGTTATCATTTGGATTATTTAGAAGTTTATTTGCCTGCTTGTGGAGAAAGTTTGATTTAGTTAGGTTTAATACAGTTTTGGCATGATTTCTGATGTTTCTAAAGTAATTAAAGGCTTCATGTGTTTTTGATCTTGTGTATGCATTGTAGGCTATTGCTTTTTGTTCAGTTACTCTAGCACAATTATGGTCAAACCATTTAGGTGAATTAGATCTTTTAATGTACTTTTGATGAGGAATAAAAGTTTCCATTCCAATTTTTACAAAATCTTGTATGTGGCTCAAGGTGGAGTGTGCATCATTAGAAAAGAAAGAGGTCCAGGTAATATCAATAAAGAAACCTTGAAGACCCTCCCAGTCTGCCCTATCGTAATGCCATTTAGTCACCAAAACAGGTTCAGAGTGGGAAGGTGTGGTAGGTGATAGACAGGTGACCCTGTTCCCCCCTTCAAAGTTCAACCTGCCCAGGGTGGAGGAGGGGAAAGAAGGATCCAACCCTGAGCAACGTGTTAGTACACGTGAGTGTACCTCACAGTGTGCCATCTGTTGGCAAATATATGCACGTTTTGTACACCAAACATTCTTGAATCTATGAATATGGCGGGTCACAGGGAGGCGACACTGTACATCACTATATGAGTACAGTATGTAAAAGATAGATGAGGGAGAGAGAGAATTATTCAATAAGTGCACCATTACAAGCTAAACATTATATACCGTACCCGGTACCAGTAATTGTTTGCAACAGGAAGGTACAACAAGGAAAGTGATGTGAAATAAGTGAGAATATGCGGAAATTAGCTATAAGGTCATTCTTCCCCCTCTTACCCCTTTATAGGCCTGCTACTGACATCATAGATGCCAATTTCAATAATTCATGTGGGGGTAAGTGGGGCAGGGTCCCCCTCAACCTATTATTTATCCCGTGGGAAACAAAGGAGTTATTCTATAATTGCACCTATACGAGCTAAACAAATTATTATTGTAGAATCTCAGACACAGGGGTGTTCCTGGGGAATCGCAGTTTGAGTAGGAAGAGAATCACCAGTGGTAATAAAAATATTTCTTATGGATCATTGAATCTATATGGAACGTTAATTGAGTGACTGTACCTTGTTCCCGAATGCTTATTTCCCACTAAGCAAATACTGTCATAACAGTTTGCATTATTTTATCTAATTGTATAGTTCTGTCTGATCTAGATAGTTTTATTCTTTTGATTATGTTAGCTTTCATTATTTGTAAGTTATTAATTTTGTTTTGCTTTTGCAATGTAATATATATTCAATATTTTTACGTATGTTTTGTTTTCACAGAAAATACTGATGATGACATAATAAAATGTCGAAACGTCTATGAAGGAAAAATTATGAAAATAAAGATGATTTTTATTACGACTCTGGTGATTCTCTTCCTACTCAAATTATTATTGTATTTAACTCCTTCAGACATATTATGTTCCAATAAGTCCGAGGAGGCGGGAGCCCCGGGATCATTGCCACTGCCTCGCACTACACTCACAACAACACTGCGGCCGTTAGAATTATCGGAGGAGGCTGAGGTTGCCACCAACGGTTTTATCGTAAGCTAACTTATCGAACTTACCGAGCTCATATGACGCAAAATCGCGTCATAAACTTATTGGAGAGGCATGGAGATAAGTCCATATGACGCGATTGCGTTATATGAGTTTTTGGTTATAAGTTCTATATGACGCGATCGCGTCATATATGTCGCAAGGAGTTAACAGGAAGGTACGACGAGGTAAGTGATGTGGTATAGGTGGCAATATGCCGAAATGGATTATAAGGGCATTCCGCCCCCTCTGACCCCCTTACGAAAATCTACGGTTACTCACTCCACCCCAACTGGATTTCTACCGTTTTACCCAACCAGCAGGGGTGTGGGGGCGGCAGGCCCCACCCATAATACTAGGATAGTTTAGGTAAGGTTGTTAGGTTAGGCTAATGTCTCTCTGAAACATTGTAAAATCTGTGTCACATCTAGATTGATAGACTTTTGTCAGAGGGGGCGGAATGCCCTTATAATCTATTTCCGCATATTGCCACCTATACCATATCACTTACCTCGTCGTACCTTCCTGTTAAATACAATAATATTTTTTTTAGCTCGTTTAGGTTCAATTATAGAAATTGGCAAGAATGTTAAGTGCGAGCGAACCGCCAGCCTTGCTTACACTACGCGTAGCGGCGTCGGACCTTTGCAATCATGTTCCCGTTTATTTTGAATGCCATTGGATACAATAATATGTTGAGGGGCCCTCACCCCCCCATGACATATTGTCATCATCATATATACTAGCAGGGGTACCCGGCATTGCCCGGGTACTACCACCACTACTACTACCATAATCACCATCATCAATCACTACTACCACAATCATCACAATACTACTACTACAGTATCATAATCACCGGCCTCGACCTCCCTGTGCCTCATTAAATGGCGACCTCGATTTCGGCCGCTAAATGACCTCCGATTTTGGATCTGACCTCATCCGTACCCCCATTTAGGGGAGCTGTAAACAACTTTTGTTCCATACACCTTTTCGATCGGAGGCCTCCTTCTGCCCCAAACGGCCATTTTTTCATTTTTTTTTTCAATTTCGGCCTCAAAACGACCTCCGATCGTGGCCTCGCCCCCTCTATGATCTGACCCAGGTCAATTGACACCCACATGCAAAGTTTCAGCTCCCCAGGTCCAAAACTGCGGCCGCCTATTAAGAACACACAGACAGACAGACACACAAACTAATTTAATAATATAGATTGCCAGAAGGGGGAAAATAACCGGCGTCAAAATAGACGCGAAGTTAACCGCGCCGATCGCCCTATGTAAACATGACGACCGTACGCCCGAACTCTACATCCATCCCAATAATTGTTTCGGTTTTCCAATTTTGGGGTGTTCTTAAATTATAAACAAGAAAACCCGGTAAAAATTGAAGAGAACCCAGACAGCCTTTTTACTAGTTATTTTTTGTTGTTTTGTTAGGTTAGGTTAGGTAAAAAGTTTGCCTGGGGTCTCTTAAATTTTTACCGAGAACCCGTTTTTTTTTTTTTTTTTTTTTTTTTTTAAGGCCATAGCCTAGATCTATTATCATTGTTTTACAACCTTAACCCCACCTATTCCCTGATATTCATAGCCTACTCCAATATCGGGCCTCGGGGCCCGGGCCGTGTCACATCTCTACAATGTAGCATTTCCTCAAGAAATAATCAAAACATACACATAGCCTAACATGAAAATATAGCAGAAAAGTAATGTTTACCGGTACTAATAAATACGATAATTATTTGGAAAAGGCTCGCCGGCTTATTAGATATAATTTATTGGGGGCAATGCATGTCTATGGAATCCTTGGGATGGATGTAGATTCCGGGCGTACGGTCGTCATGTTTACAAATGGCGATCGCCGCGGTTAACTTCGCGTCTATTTTGACGGCAATTTTTTTGGTTATTTGCCCCCTGCTGGCAATATATATGATGATAATACAGTAGGGTCCCGCATAAAACGAGAAATTGGTCGATAAACGAGGGCGTTTTATGTGAATTCGTTCTATGTGAACACAGCATTTTGGCGGCCCAATATCGTCAATGTTCACTGTAAGCGTAAATTTCCGTACAAAACGTACGATATTTCGTACGTGCCCGACCCCGAAAGGGGTTGAAATAGGGGAGCTATCCCCCCGCCAAAGGTGGCTTTCTAGGGCCTTTCCTAGCTGATGCTGAGAGGATTGGGTTCTAGTCTAGTGGTGATGGGCTGGTCTATCAGAGTGAGAACTGAGCGATCTCTGCCATACCCATAGCTTACTCTGACTGTTCGTTTAACTTATATATTTTCTAGATCTCAAGTGACGGCGTCTTTTCCGTGGATTGACCTCCCAATCTACCAAGATTGGAAGCCAAAGCGTCACCTTTTCCCCTTGCCCCTCAACTTTCTCTTCATAATTGCTGAGGGGCACAGGGCCCTGGGTGCGGGGCTTTGGTTTCCCGGGCGTTTCTGCACCCTCCTCAGCTCCCCGCCATGGAGTGGCTTCGGTCACCCAGGCTTTATTGTGGTCGGCAAGGAGGGTTCTGTGGGGGCGCTCGGTTATGGCCTTGGAATTGCTCGGGGCCTTGGGGCTGTTCGGCCAGGCAGCTTGGGGAACAACAACAACAACCTATTAGTACCAACAGAATAGCGACAAAATAGCCAAATAGGGATAGTATAACTGTAGATTTATCCTCCCCGCTACATAGGATTAGGCTAGGCTAGGCTAGCCTAGCCTATATCTCGAGGAGAAAAAAATAGAACGATCAAATTAGCCTAAACGCACCGAGCATGCTAATAAACCTATCAGATCTGTGATCACTGTGCGAGTCTCCCTCAATATTATCAAATACTCGGTAAGAGTAGTGTTATCGGGCGTACCACTACCGACATAGGCCTACAACATAAATCATCTAGCCTATAGCCTAAATACTTAACCTAACTAAGAAGCCTAACCTAACCTAGTATTCTCATTACCGTACTTCATGAATACTAGGTTAGGTTAGGTTAGGTTGTTTGGTTAGGTTAATGTTTTAGAGAGGTCGAGTTATGCTGTATGTCGGTAGTGGTACGCCCGATAACACTACTCTTACCAAATATTCTATTGTACTAGTAGCTACCATTGATAATGACAATGTCAGTGTTATAATTTATAAAGCGGATAGCCTAGTTCTCTTATTGGGCCTAGGCTATACTAGGGGATGGATGTAGTTACCGGGTGTACCACTACCGACATAGACTACAACATAAATCATCTAGGCTATAAATACTTATAATAAAATAAATACTTAGGCCTATAAATCTATAATACTAGGTTAGGTTAGGCTAGGTTGTTTGGTTAGGGTAATGTATTTTTGGTACGATTTTAGTTACTGGACACCTATTTGACAGGTACCGCCAACGATTTAATACATTTTTTTCTTTTCGGTTTCCACGCATCCAACACCAAGCTACACCCTTTTCTGGTGTACGAAACACTAAAAAAGCAATGGGGACACTTTAATAATGATAATATGAGACGAAATATAAAGACAACTCGGTTGCGTTCGTGGAAGTAGTGTCGCTTTGTTTACTTTACGCTCAGAGTGACCTCCCGGTCCCGCCTTGGCGGTCGACTTCAAATGGCTAAGCTTAGATAACCATATCAAACAGGCACCGGCACTAGAACTAATAGAGTTTTCCCATGCTAGAATAAGAAGGGCTATAGAAAAAATGAACAGAAGTAAGTCACCGGGACCGGATGGGATACACCCAAGAATCATAAAGGAAGGAGGGGAGATGTTAGTAGAGCCATTGAAAATGTTATTTGAGGTATCGTTTAATACAGGACAAATCCCGATGGACTGGAGAGAGGCGAACATAACAGCTATATTTAAGAAGGGAAAGAGAAATGACCCAGGGAATTATAGACCAGTCAGTTTGACAAGTGTTGTGTAAACTAATGGAAACGGTAATTAGAGAAGGAATAATGGATCATATGAAGTCAAACCAACTTTTCAGTGGGAGACAGTTAGGATTCTTGCCGGGGAGGATCGACGGTACTACAGCTAATTAAGGTGGTAGATGATTGGATGCAAATTCTAGAAGATGGTGATGTAATAGACGTGGTATATTGCGATTTTATGAAGGCCTTCGATAAGGTCCCACATAAAAGGTTAATAGAGAAAGTTAGAAGCTATAATATAGGGGAGAAATGTGTGAAATGGATAGAAGCCTTCCTGAAAGATCGGAGACAGAGGGTACTGGTGAATGGAATAGGCTCGGGGTGGAGGGAAATTACAAGTGGGGTACCTCAGGGATCATTGTTGGGACCACTGCTGTTCGTTATATTTATCAACGACTTGCCTGAAGTTATAACTAATGGAAGTGAGGTATACCTGTATGCGGATGACACTAAGCTGTATAGAAGAGTGAGGAGTAAGGAAGATATGGGTTTGCTTCAAGGAGATGTGGAGGGCATGAAGGGATGGTCTGAGCATTGGTTAATGCCTTTTCATCCAAAAAAATGCAAGTACATGCGGATTGGGACCAGCAAGATAGACAAGGTAGGATACAGTATGTATGAAGCGATGGAGGAAGTGTATGCAGAAAAGGATATAGGAGTAGTGATAGACAATAAGTTAAATTTCTCAGAACATTTAGCGGAAAAGATAAACAAAGCCAATAGAATTGTAGGGCTGATAAGGAGGACATTTGTGTCACTTGACGAAGAAATCTTCAGGAATCTCTATACAGCGCTGGTTAGGCCGCACCTGGAATATGCGAACCAGGTGTGGGCTCCATATATGGTAAAGGATATAGAAGCAGTGGAGAAAGTGCAGAGGAGAGCTAGCAAGCTGGTACCAACGTTGAAGAACGCGGGCTATGAGCAGACGTTGAGGACACTGGGGCTTCCGACACTGGCATATAGGAGAAAGAGAGGGGATATGATAGACTTTTAAGATAGTGTCAGGAAAGTACGATGAGGATGTGTGTGAAGGTATCTTCTTGATGCGGGAGGGAACAAGAACAAGAGGACACTCTAAGAAAATTTACAAAGAAAGAAATAGGCTTGAGAAGGCAAAGAACTCATTTTGTGATAGTGGTAAATGAGTGGAACGCACTGCCCCAGTATGTAGTCGATTCCGAATCAATAAGGGAGTTTGAAAGTAATCTTGATAAAGCATGGGGAAGACAAGATTTGAAGTTTGATTATAAAACAAAAATACAGAATAGTAAAAATGTTGCGTCTGCTACCGCCGCCGCCAACACCGTGAACGACCGCAGCAGTGCAAGTACAGTACTGGTACTGAGCTGGATACACAGGCATAGTTTGCCTTTTTCCAGAGGATCTACTGTAAGAAACTGTAAGAAATAACCAGTTGTTGGGTCCATTTTTTGATAAAGACTTGCGTTATAGGCCGTGGGATACAGGACACGGTTGAGGGGGGGCTCTGCCCCCCCTCGCCCCCCCGTGAATTATAATAATCGTCATATATGTGGCCAGCAGGGGGCAAGTAAACCAGCTGGCCGTAGTAACCTCGAGCGTCCTGGGTAAACAAACCGCGACGATCCGAAGCGACGACGAACTCCCGCCGCCGATTTTCGGCACAAACGCGCCGTTTTATTCTCGTCGAAAACCACATTTAAAAAGTTATTATATCGTTTTCAATACTATTACCGGACCAGAAAAAGGTGTAGCTTGGTGTTGGATGCGTGGAAACCGAAAACAAATATGTATTAAATCCTCGGTAGTACCTGTCAAATAGGTGTCCAGTAACTAAAATCGTACCGTATTTTTTGTATCCAAAGGCAGTCAAAATAGATGGGAACATGATGGTGAGCGTCTGCGTAGTGTAAACAAGACGGGCGTACACCCGTAACTACATTCTTGCCTATGCTAGTTTTCAGAACAGTCTGCTGCACCAAATCACAACCCACAACGAGGGGCGACGCGCTCCTCGGTGCTGCTAGGAGAGTGGCGAACACAACCTAAGGTAAGGTAACCTAAGGTAAGGCCATGTGGACATTAGGCTAGGCTATGATGATGATGATGATGTTGAGGGATAGCCTTAACTTCCCTTAAGTATCGGAACCTCGTTGGTCTTCTTACACCTTCCCCAGTTTTCTTTCTTCACTGTACTGTAGATGTATTATTTCTTCATCTTCTTAAGCGGGCATCACACTGGGCCAAATTCTCGTCAATCTCCAACCTCCAGTCTCCGTTTCCAGCCAGTAGCGCCAGCAAACTCTATCACACACGCCAAGCGTCCTGGCTGCGTGAGTCTCCGACACAACAATAACAACGTCCGACCTTAGCCTATATTGGTCCGTTTCACCTATACTGTAATGTATAGCAATATGAATTTACATCTACAATTATAATGCAATATGACTCAATCTACACGTTAGTGTAATTTTTTTTTAAATTTGAAGCTTACCGGTATATGAGTAAATTTATATTTTGAACTTTTTCGATTCATACCAATCGCCGTGGCGTAGGTATAGGAAGTGGTTATTTAGCTGCAAGTGGTGTAGCTATTTTAGCAGTAATTCACTTGGTTTATGTCTATCCGCAGCCCTTCTCACAATCAAAACACACAATTATGTAGCAAAATATATATTTCAACGTCATATACTTGAGATATCAATGAGATTAAATGCGAGCTGTTACAGCTGTAAAGAGGCTGACACTCTACCTTCATCAAAAACTGGAGCTTCCCAGTTCCCACCCAGTGCGGGAAGCATCCTAGCTCCATCAATGGGTGAGATTTGTGCTGGAGATTGACGGTAGCTCCACTTTTTGCTGAAGTGACGAGAATTGGCCCAGTGTGATACCCCCTTTACTGGGGTCCTTATTTTGATAATATTCAAGACCTCTTTTGCAGCCCTAGGCCTATTAGAAATAATTTATTAGGGAAAATAGGGACCAATAGACTCGCCATATTTTTCTCATTATAGTCCGCATGGAGGAATTTCATTATCAACACTTTAAAAAATCCGATTACACCGAAAAATAACACAAAAATAATGTCCCGAACGTAAACAAAGCATTGCACCCAATGAATCCTTCGACCTGGGTCCTCTTCTTCTTGTTTTGAAAGATGCGGCGAGTGCGATTCACCCAATAAATGGCTTGAACGTTAGGCTACTCACAAAAACTATATTATATATATTATATTAGGGTTAGGTTAGGTTAGGTTAATCTAATCTAATATAATATTTGTACATTTTGGAAGCGTGCATGGCCTCCCCACAATTTTCCTTACCTACTGTAAAAGCGCGATTCACCCAATAAATGGCGCCATTTGACGGAGTATCTTCAGATTAATGAATAATGGGTAAGTTAATGCAAATCCTCCACTCAAACCATGAAAAACAACAATTAAACACTATATTCCTTGGAAAAAATATAAAGAAACTTGGTAAATAAGGCGGCTCTAGCTGTCTTGAATGTTACCCTTATTTTCTATAAATTTACATGTTTTCCAAAATATATTGTCACTTTTTGTTTTTTTCTTTTTTCCTAGTATTAAAACTTTTCTTGTTAGCCTACACTTTTCTTACTTTCATTTACATTTTTTATACATTTTTAAGACACTTTAGCTCTCCTAATTCTTCCTGTGTTCTTAATTTTCTGTTCTTTCGTCAAGTTCTTTTATCCTCTTTTCTCTCCTTTTCCATCATCTATGTAAGTATTGTTTTAGCCTATCTTTTCGTTTCCTTCTTTCTTGAATAGTAACTCTCCTATAAGTTTTTCAGTGTCTTGGATATATGGCCTGTGTAATCTTGTTATTTTTGTCCTAATTTCATTATATTCTTCACATTCCAGGATAAAATGTTCTAAGTTTTCTGTATCTTTTTCACACAGTCTGCATTTTGTATCCTCCTTCTTAAATCTTTTTCGGTCTTCTAGGTTTAGGGTGTTTGATCTGCATTTAAAAAATGTGACTTGAGGCTGCTGTGTTGTCATATACTTCATCTTCTCCCCCAATTTCTTTTTATATTTTCTTGTAAATGTTTAGACTGTTTTCTATTCCATGCGTTTTTGCCACATTTGTGTATCCCATTCATAGATCTTCTTACACAGTTCTGTCTTTGTCATCCTGCTCAGTTTTGTTATATTTACGTTAAGCTCCTTTAGACACCTATTGCATTCTTTTACCCATTTATTATTATTCTCCTCTAGGCTAAAGGCTAATCCTTCTTCAATTATTTCATATAGCCTAAGCCTAGGCTAGCATTCTATTTCTATCTACAAAATTATATACCCTTACTTAGTGATGGTTGGCTATAGTAATATGATAAGCTGTAGCTTTGTTTTACCTCTCAATGATAGAACTAGCTGCAACACAAATCTGCTGACAGTTGTTGTTGATGTGTTGGAGGGAAGGTAGCAACTGAGCGTCATTAAGATGATGTAAACAAACCAATCTGTTGCATCATTATCCTTCTTTCTACAAATAATACACCATTATAAAATTTGCACTCACATAAAACTTATAGAGTACTTATTACTCTGCATATTATGAGGGTAAACATAATCCTTACATATATAAAACTTCATAGAGTCAAGAAATGTGTAGCCCACTCACAGAGCTCCACATGCCCGCCTTCTTTGTTTTTTTCTTCCTCTCAGCTGGCACCAGGGTAGCCAGTTCTGCTCAAATACCGCTAGATTAATTCTGCATAAATACTAAAATGTCGCTAGAGAGCCAAATAGAACAGGCTATCAATATCAAATGAACTAAAAATATCAATAGAAATCCGCCTATAGGTTTGGCTAGAATGTCAAAAAGTGCCGACTGTTAACTGTAAAAATATCGCTAGATATATATGCCTTAAAGCTGCTACATTAGCAACACTGAAGTATGACACTTCTCACCTCGCGTCCCGAGCTCTTTCATTGACTCAAACCTCAGCTTTGTTTTACTCATTTTTCTTCTGATCTATTGACCCGATTTGCATTGTTTTCAAATATGAAATACCTTACGTCTTATTGAACGTATATATACTGATGAATTACAATTCAATAATCTTTATTCACGGTAAAACTAAATAAATTAAGTAGGCTACTTTTCCCATGTAACCATTGAACTTGTAGCCTATCATTACACGTGTTATGCTACGTTTGCAATAACATTCTAGATGCCTCTAATAAGATTGCTGCGTAGAGTGTATAACAAAATTAATATGTATACCAATTATTCAAATACTTTTCTGTACATATTTACATATTCTTTACAAATTTCAACCGGGATCGTAGCCTATATCCTACCAACGTGCCACGCCCCTTTTCTAAGTTAAGAGGGGACATTGGCGCATCGGATATGATATAAAGAATTATGAAAAATAAAATAAACTTTGTGAAATACTTGCATAAAAAAGAAGGATCAGTGATAAAGGCAGTCTATGAAGAAATGAGATCACATACAAAAGACAAATGGGTTAAAGAAATAAAAAGTAGGCCTATATTTGATAGTGTCAATGTTTGTAAAGTAGAATAATGTCTATGAGCGATCTAAGAATAAAAAATGTAATAAAAGAGCTCGACTCAAATCGATGGAAACAAGAACTGGAAGCAAAAAGTAACGTACAATTATATAAAGATAACAAAGTGAAATCAAAGAAGAACAATTTTATGATAATACTCCATCTTCGATAACCTTATTCAGATGTCGCTCGAATACGCTACAACTAAACGATAGAAAAAGATTTAACGGAGAGGGTATACAAAGTGTTTAGCATGCGAAGAAGAAAATGAAACCCTAGAACATTTTATACTCCACTGTAAATATTATCAACAGCTGAGGGTAACAAATACACTATTTGAACGACCATACATAGAAAATAAGTTGGCAGAACTACTATTTGGAGACACCAAAAATAAACAAGAAGTTAAAAGAGTAATACAAAGAATTTGGTTACACAGAGAAAAACTAAGAAAACAAAAAGACAATTAATTGAGCTAAAATAACATACAAATAAGTCAAAAGCAATAGGGGGGGCCGTTGTAAAGGTCATCTCTCCGAATAATCACCAGACCAGCCAGTTGTAAAGGCTTATCCTTCAATGCCGACGTTAAGGCTAAACTTCCCGAATTCCAACTGAACTGAACTGAACTTCATCCGACTCGAGGATGAAGCGGCCAGGGTGAGAAGGGGTCCAGCTAACGGACTCTCCGGCCCTTTGACCCAAGAAAGAAGAAGACTCGAGGATCTGTGCGCAAAAATAATTTACCCCTTTCCAAGGTTGGCGTACAGTGACGGAATTATATATGAGGTAGGGGAGGATAAGAGGGGTGTAGGGAGGTGGAGGTGGGGATGTATCGAGAGGTGAAAGGGTGTTTATAGGTCAGGAGGGGGGAAGAAGTATGTGAACTTGTGAAGGGACCTGCTGAACGTTTACCTCACCGCGTTAGGACTCCCGTCGAGGATATGCAGTATATATAGCCTTGTGATCAACGAACGCCTATACAGTACTGAGAAAATGGGCGTCTATACAGTATATATATAGGCTAGCCTTGTGATCAACGAACGCCTACTACGGAATTGGGCGACAGTGGACTGTGGGCGTCCTCTCGTATGGATACATGTCAACTCGTACCTGAGACAACTCGTACTCGAGACATCTCGTACCTTCAAAAGACAATTCGTACTCACTCTTTAGACAACTCGTACCAATTACAGGTCGTACTCAATTACCACCCTGTTATCCAATTCCAAATAAATGTTAACCCTTTTAGGCCTTTCTAAGCTAGTTCATAATGAATTATGCAAATATAATTCTTTGGACAAGACAGTAATCAATCGGTTATTTTGTTATAATCAGTGCTATTAATTAAGCTGAATGAAATTACCAGAATATGATGTAGGCTAAATTACGTCCCTGGTACTGAATGGGTTAACCTCACCTACCCATTAGTGGCGGATCCCCAGATCGACCGTGGTGATTGTCACCTAAACATCTACAAAAGTAGGCCTACTACCCATCCTCACCCCTACTCATCAAAACCTATTCCTATAATGGACAATAGGCTACAGCTATTACCCCATTACCCTTATTACCCAAAAAGATATAAACAAGCTAGAGGGAGTTCAACGTAGAGTTACCAAAATGATACCTAGCCTAAAGAACAAACCATACGAAGAGCGTCTTAGAGAATTAAATTTATTTCCTTTAACCCAGCGCAGATTAAGAGGTGACTTAATTCAAGTGTTCAAAATCATCAAAGGCATCGACAATATGAACTGTAGTAAGTACTTCACTATCGACCAATCTAATTACACACGGGGAAACGGTTGCAAAATTATTGGTAAATCTTTTAACTCGCACGAATCTAAGAATTTCTTCTTCAATTGAGTTGTCAACTTGTGGAATGGGCTTCCCCGAAACGTTATAGACTGCAGCACCGTTGATTCATTTAAACTCCGCCTAGACAAATATCTCGCATCAAACCCGGGACTGACTGCGTTTGTAAATGAATAACTTTATTTTATCCCCCCCCCCCTCAGTTACTAACCCATCTGTCCTCTACTAACTTCCTAATCCTGCCACGGACATTAGTTCCAGGGCAGTAGTTCCCTTTCCAATGTTCCCTTACCCACTCTAAACCACTGTTTGGACACTTGATCCTCAGTGTTTTGGAGGACAAGCAACCTAGAAGGGTCACTAGATCTGTTGTTGCTTGATTTCCTTTGTACTCCTTTGTACTCCATTCCCCGGCGTTAGTTGGTGAAGCTGAAGGTACGGTTACCCACATAAGTTTTGTTCCTCTCCGTGATCTTATATGTATGACAGTAAAATAGTATGAATGAAACGCAAGTGTGGTTTCTTTTAATTATCTATCGACAACTTAATCAGATGAGTTAACCACTGCATAAGAAACTACACCCGTAATTCAATCATGCGTATTATATTTCTAGGTATAAGATCACGGAGAGGAACAGAACTTATGTGGGCAACCGTACACTGAATCCCTTACCAAGTATTTCGTCATACCTAATGGGAAATATATAAGCAATAAACTCTGTTTCTTTTTACTTGACAATAAATTGAATCCCTTGGCAGCTAATTTATCAATACTCCATGGAAATATATGAAACTACTAAATCTCTGTATCATACTAACACCAAGGTTATATAATTAGCACAATATTTCACTACAAAATCTTCAAAATAACTGAGCAATCTTAAGGGGAACATTGCAATTTACCGTCAGTTGAAAAGAAACAGAGTATAGTCCTCTGAGTCACATTGATACAAAATTGTCACAAATAGCAACATATTTCGCTACAGTATCTTCGTCATAGTGCAGTAAGCAAAATGGGGACGTAATAATTTACCTTCAGCTGGAGGAAACACACACACACACACACACACACACACACACACACACACACACACACACACACACACACACCATAGTGACGAATCTCATAAAACTCCAAGTTGAATCATTACCACATTTCACTTACCGGTACCGCGGGTTGGCTATAGGCCTACCCCAAAACTTTTGAACATTAACTTCTATGACTCACAAACAACTAGAGTAATCCAGCTAATATTTCTACCATTTGGGAAGAGTCAGCCCGGGAATAGGTGTGAAAATTTACAGCCCATTTGCTCTAGCCCTTTTTTAGTTCCAGAGGTTAGGGTTCACGATTTCTGGCCTACCTATTTGGAACATGGTATAGCAACCCTCCCCTAAAAGAAGGCTAGAGAAACTAACAAATTACCTCGGGATATGGAGGTGATTCATTCGTGTCCACCGCTGAAGGTACATCTATACACTATGTGAGACCATTCCTAAGTTGAATAAACTTGACTAACATTAACCATAATGCAATATTTACTGAGAGAATACCGAAGAAATTGTCTATTGATTCCTAAGCTCAATACAATTATCTAAGACAATTTCTACGCACTGACAGAGAGATCACCCCTTAAGGATTATGACGCTATTTAACAGTTTATTTTGACTATCACTACACGATCTTATTCAGCTTGAGAAGGATATATGCGAGTCAGAGACATAATTGAGTTACAGTAGTTTTATCCTCTTAACCCCTTCTGTACCGCAGACGTCTTTTCAATTGTATTCTAGCTATATTTAGAAGATTTTGTGCAGTTTAAGAACTTAAGGATTTGTGGTAGTAACGGGTTAAAAGGGGATAGTTCGAAACCTGTTTATTGCCGACTTGCGAGTTTCGATCTACAGTATAAGGAAGTTGGAGCTGTATACAACGATATTTAACAGATTTTACAGCAAAAATACAATAGTAGTAGGCTATATAAATACATAAAACCCAATTCAACATATACCATTTGTTTCATCAGAAACGTACATTATTATTGTATTTCTGTTTAATATCGATGTCCACGGCTCTAATTTCCTTATAGCCTGAAACTCACAAGTGGTCAATTGCTCGAGGCCTTTTTTAAACCGAATTTAATCTTGTAATAGTAACCAGAATAAAGGTACAGTAAAAGGACGGCACCGGTACTGAACTGGTTAAAATCCTAAAGATTGTTTCTAAATTGCATACAATCGCTTAAGGACAGCCAGAATGAAGGTAAGAAATGCGTCATTGTATACTGAAAGGGTTAAGGCGGTGTCACACGAGCTATATTTCCGTAATTTTTTACGAGCAATTGTAGTCTGGTAGCTTTAAAAACAATCGTATCAGAATTTGAGCCACCTATAAGCGGTTATATTTCAGTTGATGGTAAATTGAATCCCTTAGCATCTAATGCATGCTCGATTCTTACTGGAAAAATATGATACTGCTATGTCTCTGCATCATATTATTGCCAAGTTTCCATCATTAGCAACATAATTCGCTACAAAATCTTCGTTTAGCCGAGTAATCAGGATGGCTAAATAGCAATTTACCATCATCTGGAAAAATACAGACTTGTATAATCTACCTTCCGTCTAGTTTCCGGTTCCTATGTGACAAGGCCTCAAAATATAAGAGAAAAAACTTGCTCGTAGAAAATTGCCGGGAAAAAGCGCTCGTGTGACACCGGCTTAAAGGTGAATAAATTGGTTTATTGGTAACCAGACTACCAAAACCAAACACACAAATCAAATAGTCACTTAAATGGAAAAAATAAATCGAGAATAATGATATGGCTATTAATTGCCCACTTATAGCCTACCTTGCATTAATACACCTTCCCTTCGAGCTTCACACACACACACACACACACACACACACACACACACACACACACACACACACACACACACACACACACACACACACACACACACCTGGTCGCCCCTTCAAGCTAAAGTTGTACACGTGATTGATGGTAGAAACACGTAGGTTCTCAAAATAGCCAAACTAACG
This sequence comes from Paralithodes platypus, assembly GCA_032716605.1. NCBI lineage: Eukaryota > Metazoa > Arthropoda > Malacostraca > Decapoda > Lithodidae > Paralithodes > Paralithodes platypus. Next base: position 2,854,415 of record CM064506.1, read on the forward strand.
GAACGAACGTCTTACAATATCAAAACTATAATAGTAGGCCAATGCTAAATATGAGGGAGAAGGGGGTCCAGAAAAAAATACTATTTCCCCCTTAATATATGTACAGTACATGATAATGTATCGGAACATTGCCTAGAAATTAACTATAGCCTACTTTGTTTCTTTTCACCTTGCGATAATATGAACCCCTTAGTAGCAAATTTATCGATACTTGATGGAAAAAATATGAAACTACTATGTCTCTGCATCATGTTAAGATCAAGTTTATAATTATAATCAACACCATATTTCACTATACAAACTTCAAAATAACTGATAAATCTTGATGGGAACTTTGCAATCTACCGTCAGTTGAAAAGAAAGAGTATAGTTATCCCTAATTATTTACCATTGGGGTAGTTTTCTTTGATTACCGGCACCTTATTTAATGCTAGCTTGAATGTTCTGATATTCTGAATAATTGCTAATCTTAGCCATCTGACTGATTAGTTAACATTATAGTATTTTAATACATTGTAATTTACTATATAGGAGACCCTACACGAGAATTATATTACATATATAATTGTATTTGTCTCGAATGCCAGTTTGTTTACAAATTCTGAGACACCCGAGGATCTGCCTTAAAAAGTCGGGGAGAATTCCACGACTCTAAAGGCAGTCCTGACAAAACTGTCCTCGCTAGGGTTTATTAGTGACGTTCAGTTGCTACCTTCCCTCCAACACATCAACAACAACAACAACAAAAATTATCCGCCTGGGTTAACAACAACATTTACCCCTTTCCAAGGTTGGCGTACAGTGACGGAATTATATATGAGGTAGGGGAGGGGGAGGACAATATATGGAAAGGGGAAGGGGTGTTTATAGGAATATAGGCTAGGAGGGGGGAAGAAGTAGGCCTATGTGGAAGGACCTGCTGAACGTTTACCTCACCGCGTTAGGACTCCCGTCGAGGATATACTGTACAGTATATATATATATATATATATATATATATATATATATATATATATATATATATATATATATATATATATATATATATAGCCTTGTGATCAACGAACGCCTATACAGTACTGCGAACATGGGCGTCTATACAGTATATATACATAGCCTTGTGATAAACGAAACGCCTGCGGAATTGGGCGGCAGTGGGCGTCCTCTCGTCTACAGTGACATTCAAGATACTGGAGATCGGTGGATTCTTCCTCCCTCTATTCTGCCGAGTGATGATTCTACACTCCCATGGTAAGTGTTTGATGGCTGTATATTAAGCCGGTGTTGGGTGTCGCACGAGCGATTTTTCAGTAATTTTGCACAGGCAATTGTAGTCTGGGATCATCAAAATTAAAGTCTTATATCACCTAGCATAAATTGAATAGGCTAAACTACCTTCAGTCTTAGTTTCCGAAGCCAGTGTGAAAGAGCTTCAAAATAGCCTATTACGAGAAAAAACTTGCAAGGCCTAATCGAAAAGTGCCCCCCCCCCCCCAAAAAAAAAAAGCGCTCGTGAGACATCGCCCGAAGTTTAAGAGCATGTTATGTCATATAGAAGTAGGCCTAGGCATTACTATCAATTGCAATATACGGTAAAAGAAAGGTAAATACATTTAAATAATACCGTAGGCAACACCATTACTATCAATTGATAATAATCTATGGTACCGGTAATACATCTCCCAGACTCGCTCTTTTCATTTGTCATGCCCTCTCTCCCTCCCTCCCTCCCCCTCCCTCTCCCTCACCCTCACCCTCTTGTCATTCCTTCCTTCCCTCCCTCTCCCTCACCCTCTTTCTCCAGCCGCCGCCGCCGCCTCCTCCATCATCATCACCACCACCACCACCACCACCACCTCCTCCTCCTCCTCCTCCTCCTCCACCACCACCTCTCCTACCTCTCCTCCCTCCCTCCCCACATATTTGCTTTAACCCTTACAGTACCGCAACGTATTTTGTATTTATTTTAGCTGCATTTAGACGATTATGTGAAGCTTATTTGACGGCTTTATTCAGCTTAGAAAAGTTAAGAAGGATGTCTACCCGCTAAATGATAATATAATATCTCAATTAATCCTTTTAGCTACCATACCGGTATATCCTTTTATGGTACTAGCTAAAAGAATTAATCGAGATATTTTACAGTAATTTAACGGGTAGACATCCTTCCTAAGCTGAATAAAACCGTCAAATGGTTGCCATACGTCAAACCAAAGCCGAGTCCATTATTTTTTAGTCGTTATTATTGTACTGTATAATATGTAGGCCTATATTGCATAATTAAAGCCTTTTTATTGCAAGAGGTCCTTCCTAAGCTGTATAAAATCGTCTAATAATTGCCAGAATATGATGAAAAGGACGTCCCTGGTACTGTGCGGGATAATACTATCACCACGTTCAGTACAGCAACTAGAGGTAAGGGTTTTAAGGCGCATCTTATACAGTAGGTTATCCCCTTCTGTACCGGAGACGATTTTTAACTTTATTCTGGCTATTATTAGGCTACACGATTTTTAGTCAGTTTCAAAAGGACCTCCAGCAATTAACAGGCTCCGAATTATCTCAATTAACCCTTTTTACTACCACAGACCCTTCTTAAGCTGCACAAAATCGTCTAAATATAGCTAGAATAAAAATAAAAAGACGTCGCCGGTATGGAAGGGGGTAATTTTGTCTTAGTAACCCATAACTCCACACACAACCTCAGCTCTCAACCGTGAGTAGCACTCTGCGAGTCTCAGAGCTTAAGGGGAGATGACGGGTCGTTTTTATGGTCCCCCTTCTTCCTCATGTTTAGCCCCATTAGTTTTCAGATTTTGAGATGTTTGCCCCATTAGTTTGTCGATTCTAAAACCTTTCACCTCATTTCTTTGTCAATATTTAGACCTGTCATGCTAGTTACGTGTACAAAAAAAAATCCTGGCGAACGATAGTGAGCCTGTAACTATGAAAGACCCGGCCTTTGGCCGGAACATTTGTCTACTAAAAAATGTACAAATAATCTAGAAGGGGGATCTGATGGATATATTTTTTAAAGTTTGATGGAGGTCTGGGAGGAAACTAGAAAAATAATGAATACATGAAGAAATCGACCAAAACGTGAACCATCCCTCCTTTAAGTTCGGGGTTCCTAATCCTACTTCATTATCTTGCCATTGACCCTTAACCCCTTCTGTACCGGCGACGTTTTTAAAATTGAATGCTTGATATTTTTAGACGATTTTGTGCAGTTTAAGAAAGTTCCAAGGTAGTAAAATTGGTTAAGTGAGATAGATCGAAGCCAGTTAGCTGCTGGAGGCCCTTTTTTAACGGACTAAAATCGTCTAATAGTAGCCAGAATAATGTTAGAATGACGTCATCGGTACGGAAGGGGTTAACTTTACATAATCCCCGCATATAATGCTGCCCGTGAGCAGCCCGACAAGGCATACGGACCTACGTGTCATCGTACTGAAAGGGTGAGGAGGTTAGAGTTGGTGCAGAGAGAGAGAGAGAGAGAGAGAGAGAGAGAGAGAGAGAGAGAGAGAGAGAGAGAGAGAGAGAGGGAGGGGGGGGGGGGGGGACTTTGGGGTAGGGAGGGTGGTTACTATGGTGTATAGTAACTAACCAGCAGCGACTGTTGTATTTTATGCTATCTACATTTAGACGACGATAGTCTGCAATCTTTTAACCCATTCACCACCATGACGTAATTGTGTGTGTGTGTGAGAGAGAGAGAGAGAGAGAGAGAGAGAGAGAGAGAGAGAGAGAGAGAGAGAGAGAGGGGGGGGGGGGGACTTTGGGGTAGGGAGGGTGGTTACTATGGAGTATAGTAACTAACCAGCGGCGACTGTTGTATTTTATGCTAGCTACATTTAGACGACGATAGTCTGCAATCTTTTAACCCATTCACCACCATGACGTAATTGTGTGAGAGAGAGAGAGAGAGAGAGAGAGAGAGAGAGAGAGAGAGAGAGAGAGAGAGAGAGGGGGGGGGGGGTTACTATGGATTTGTTTGTATCTGTAAATACTGTAATCTACCATTAAGACTCAAAGGGGTAAATGCGACCACAATAAACCCTCTTAGTAACATAGGTCCTTCTTAAATTGCATAAAATCATATAATTTTAGCCATAATCAAAGGCAAAAAGGCGTCATGGTGCTGAAGGGGTTAGGCCTAATGGGTAGATGTCCTTCCTAAGCTGAATAAGATCGTCTAAGACTAATAGTTGCCAGAATATATTAAAAAGGATGACACCGGTACAGAAGGGGTTAAGGGTGGAAACTGTACTGTTAGATGGTCTTATTCAGCTTATGAAGGACGTCTGTCTACCCATTACAAGGTTGCAACCTATCTCAATGAATCTCTTTAGCTACCCCATAGGCTATCTCATGAATATTCTTTCCTCTCACTTAAACATTAGGCTACCATAGTGCGGTGGGAATATGAACAGATTATATTAATATCCAGTATTCGAGAATGGATAATAAGTCGTAGGCGTGTGCATAAACCTTTAACCGTCTTGGTGGTGTAATGGTTAAGGTGTCTAAAAATCTGTGTGTGATATAACCCGGGTTCGAATCCCGGTGGATCACATATGTGGTTTCATTAATTTCATTTGAGGTGTTTGGTGGTGTGGTGAAATTAATAAAAAATAGATAATTTATTTAGCTTCATAAAGTCGTCTTAATGTAGCTAGGATAAAATAAAAACAGACGTCGCCGGTACAGAAGGGGTTAATACACTCCACGGTAACCCCCCCCCCCCCCCCCTTCTCTCTCGCTCTCTCTCTCTCTCTCTCTCTCTCTCACACACACACACACACACACACTCTCCTCTGTACAGTCGAGCTAATAAGTGATGTTTCGGCACCAAGTATATTTTGATCAATAATTAATTGGTATCAGCAGTATCTAAGCTTCATTTCTTCATATCGAGTGAAATATACAAACATGTTCCTACACTTACCCACCCTATTCAACATTAGACAGACATTAATACAGCACAGAGCAAGCCAAACATAATGACAGCTGGTACATGACTTATTAGCGCGACCGTACCGTACCTACTCCAACATCCTCAGTTTTTCAGTACGATAACATAGGTCCATATTCCTACGCAAACCATCATTGTTGATGGTCATTATTATGAAGTTTCCTCGTATTCCTATCTATCTATCTGTCTGTCTGTCTGTCTGTGTGTCTGTCTGTCTGTCTGTCTGTCTGTCTGTCTGTCTGTCTGTCTGTCTGTCTGTCTGTCTGTCTGTCTGTCTGTCTGTCTGTCTGTCTGTCTGTCTGTCTGTCTGTCTGTCTATCTATCTATCTATCTATCTATCTATCTATCTATCTATCTATCTATCTATCTATCTATCAATCAATCAATCAATCAATCAATCAATCAATCAATCAGTTTGTCTATCTATCTATCTATCTATCTATTTACTCAGGCCCAATCCCCACTTTTCCTAGTTTTTTGTTTTTACCCATTTTTTGTATTCCTAGCCAGTCATTATGATACGCAATACCCTGTGTTCCATGTCTGCCAAAAAACTATTGAACATTAACCCCTTGTGTACCAGCGACGTGTTAGGCCTATTAACTATACTCTAGCTATATTTAGACTATTTTATTCAGTTTAACAAAGACCTCCAGCAAGTAACAAGCTGCGAACTATCGCCCTTAACCCTTTTCACTACCACAAATCCTTCCTAAACTGTAGAAAACCGTCTAAATATAGCAATACTATTTTTAAAAAGACGTCTTATTAATTTTATTCTTGCTATAGTTAGACGATTTTGTGCATTTTAAGAAGGATACATGGTAGTAAAAGGGGTTAAGTGAGATAGTTCGAAGATTGCTGGAGACCTTTTTTAAGTTGAATAAAATCGTCTAATAGCAGCCATAATAAAGTTAAAAAGACGTCGCTGTTACAGAAGTTGTTAACCTCTATAAAGCAGGTATCACACGAGCGCTTTTTCACTCAACATTTATCCTCAACACTGGTCTGGCAGCTAATCAAGTCAACATTTAAAATATTTCCTTTGCCTAAATTCATATATCATCAGTCTAGTTTCCGATACCAGTGCAAAATATTCCAGAAATGTTGCCAGAAAAATGTTGATCATAGAATGTTGACTATAAAAGCTCTCGTGTGATACCGGCTTAACTCACAAACGACTAGAGTAATCCAGGGTAGCCTACTTATTACCGAAACTACCACTAATTCTTTCTAAATTTTTAAAGGCTATTATAGACTAAGGATGTTGCAAATATCAAAATAAAATTTGTTTCAACCTCCGGAAATACATTTTATGTGCACTATATAAAGCACTGTAAAAAAAAAAAAAAAAAAATGTCCCTATAAATCTCCCCATTCACCCATTGACGGCAGTAAGACTCCTATTAACCCCTTCTGTACCAGCGACGTGTTATATTTTATTATAGCACTATTTAGACGATTTAATGCAACCTAGGAAGGATCTGTGGTACCGTAGTTAAAAGGGGTGATCGAGATGGTGTGAAGCCATATTATTGCTAGAGGTCCTTCCTAAGCTGAATAAAATTGTCTAACAGTGGCCAGAATAAGATAAAAAGGACGTCCCTGGTACTGAATGGGTTAAGATAATTAGATATAGACCGGTAATGGGAAAACAAAAAATCAGAAATTCCGAAGATTGTAAATTTGTAACTAATTTCAACTACGGTACCTAAAACCAAAAAGAAAATACCATGGGAACATTATAGTCTATTTTTGTCCAGCTGAGGGTAAATTGTCATGTTTCTATCATTGTTACTCGGCTATAAGGTAGATTTTGTAGTGAAAGATGATGGTTATTATGAAAACTTGGCATTAATACGACACACAGCCATAGTAGTTTCATGTATTTCCATTAAGTATCGAGAAATCAGCTAATAAGAGATTCAATTTACGATCAGCTGGACAAAAATAGAGTACGGTATAGTGGTAGATTCGGTAATAGTTTGCTAATCCAGCTAGTAATACTGTATGTCGAGCTAATCTATAGGCTATTAATTTCACCACAACACCAAACACCTCCAATGAAATTAATGAAAGTATATAAATTATGTGATCCACCGGGATGCAATACCTTGCAGCCCGTTTTCTCTGGCCCTTTTTCAGTTACAGAGGTCTACACGCTACCCTATCTCAATTCATTATATTAGCTACCATATATCCTTCCTATAAGCTTCATAAAATCGTCTAAATATAGCTGAAAATAAAAATAAAAAGACGTCGCCATTACTGTAAGGGTTAAGTAAAGTTGTATATTAATTCAGTCTCCTAAAATCATAATAATGTACAAATTAGCGTACAGTACATTTAGTCTATAGTTGTCGATTCCCCCCCCCCCCCCCAAAAAAAAAAAAACACACACGTCGCCGGTACTGTAAGGGTTAAGTAAAGTTCTATATTAACTAAGTCTTCTAAAATCCTAATAATGTACAAATTACCATAGGCCTACAGTACATTAAGTCTATTTGTCGATTCCAATAACAAAAAATAAAAAATACAAACAAAAATAAATCTTAAATTGACGGTCTGATATAGGCAGAGAAATCCATGCCTTAGCCTAGGCGTTTTAGGGAGGGAAAAAAAAAAAAAAAAAAAAAAAAAAAGAGGTCGGATTGGCCCCAACTTGTCAAACCCTCCCACTTTTATACTTTCTCCCTTGCTCGCTGTAAGGAAGTTGGGGGAGGGTGGTAGCTCCCTCCCCCGTTCTGTCTCCCTCCCCTTTCCTCCAATCCTCCCCTTTCCTCCAATCCCCCCCTCTCTCTCCCTCCCCCAAACCATCTCATTTCAGACCAACACATATACTGTATAATTATGCAACACAAAATATCATTCGTAAAACACATACTGTACAACGAATTTTCAACCAGCCCAGGCAAAAGATACGATGCGGCAAAAGAGGACAACAGCATAAATAAATAAATACATAAAATACAGAGAATTATCCACACCTCGGAGCTTACACCTCGCCATTAGCAAAAATGAGAATGGGAAGAGACGATGAATATCTTACCGTAATAGGCGAAATAGATCCTTCCACGTCCTCCTAAGGGGCTCCACACGTCCTAAGATTCCGTAGCGATGACTTGGTGACGGTGCAGATGCCGCGGAAGGCCACTATCACGCCCAAAACTTGATCTTTGTTGAGAATTTCCAGCACAGATACGGCCACTTTGGTCGCCATTGAATCCCTGTTGCCAGATCGGTGTTGAACCCTCTCCCTTCCCGTCCACAGTTAAAATGATCTAATATACAAACTTAAATACATCGATTTCCGTATGGATTAAGCATGGATAAATTCAAATATATTATATATTCACCATATTTACAATCAAATATGTCCAAATATCCCTGGAAATGCCCTAATTCGAGCAAATAGTGGGGATATACAAGTATGCAACATAAGTTAAATATATTCGTCCATGCCATGTTTAAGTGTCATATATAGGTATATATGTGTATTTTACTGCCTATAAATACTATATATGCGGCCCAGGGCACATATATTTCGTAAACATCACACAAATGTAATGAAACAAACAATCCTTTATATTTCACAGAATAGCCATTCAAGGAGTGATTATTTCGAAAACATAATAGGTTGGCCAATTTACTATATCCCCAATTATCACACAGCAATCCCAGTAATCAAATTAATCGAAGTATAATTGTGTTTAGAAGAACTAGAAATGAGCACTTGATTTTTAGAAATCTGAATTTTAGTTTTAGAATTCTGAATTTTGCTTCACTCAGGTGTTTTGAACGAAGCATGTGAACTTGGAACAAACCATGTTCCTATCTCATTCGGAAATTTTCCGTTTCATAGTGCATCGATTTTCCCAGAACTCTCGTCCACGCAAATTCCCATTAGACATCGTTCATAGATAAAAAGGACACAAAACTGGCACAATTTTTAACTTTTTATATACCGTTGGATAGAGAAAAAAATTCTGCATCTTTTGGTTATCAAGAGAGCTCTGAAAGATGCCTCTAAGTGGGTGAAAATTGCGCAAACAACCCTGGAATTTACGGTAATGTTTCATCAAGGGTTTTAGCCCTGCCTGGAAAGCAACCTTCGACCAAAAGTTCGAACTATTCACTCGTGATCGTCTCGGTTGTTAACGAAGCGTTCATAAATGTTTCGACGGCGGTTTATCGACATATATCGTTCAGCTTCCCTGGGTAAATCTGAGAAAGGCAAGGAGATAGTAGTATTGGAACAAGTAAGTGAGATTGTTGTGGCTGGCATCTCGGGATTTATTAACCTTCGTACGGCAATATTCGGCCTTTCTCAGCCTTGGTTTTCCTACACAGCCTACAGGAGGTAGGCAGATAATTGTGTTCAACTTGCAGGGTGAGACAATAGCTATTAATTTTATACAAGAGTAGATATTGCATACAGCCCAGACCAGCATCTCAAATATGCCGTATTTTACCCTTATATAGGCATTTTAAGCATTAGTATCTCAGTATATATATTCTTCAAAATACATAGAAGCTTGTAGCATCCCGTTGTGGCTTAGTGCATTCATTAAGAGTAATATTAGTAGGCATAGACTGGTGGTTTCTGGATTGATCGAAAGGGTTTGAGAGGCTGAGCATTCTGGCAACACTTTATTTCATAGGGTTGGTTTGAGAGGGTGTGTGTGTGCGTATGTGTGTTTGAGAAAGACAGAGAGAGAGAGAAAAGGAGAGATAGAAAGACAGAGAGAGAAGGGGGAGGTTGTCTCGTCTGGTGGTGGGAGGCAAACACGTACGAACAAACGCACAAACGGAGCAAGGAGGTTATATGACAGGAGGGACTGAAAGTAGATTTTACCCTATGTGAGCGTGAAGCAGGCCCTAAAACTGACGGATTCTGAGCCATTCTGGCCAGGCCGATCGCCTTAGTGATCTTGGCCCCAATATTTTTTTTTTCTTTTCCACTCACTAACACATTAAGCTTTCCATAATGCAGTTGGGTCTGAGTATGCTTACCCACTCTAAACCACTGTTCTTACCCACTCTAAACCACTGTTTGGACACTTGATCCTCAGTGTTTTGGAGGACAAGCAGCATAGAAGGGTCACTAGACCTGTTGTTGCTTGATTTCCTTTGTACTCCTTTGAGTACATGATTAGATCCATATCCAAAATTCGAAAATGGATGTTAACCCCTTCTATACCGGTGACGTATTTTGCTTATATTCTAGCTATATTTAGACGATTTTGTGCAGCTTAGGAAGGATCTGAGGTAATTAAATGGATTGGTTGAGATAGTTTGAAGCCCTATTATTGCTAGACGTCCTTCCTAAGCTGAATATAATCGTCTAATACTTGCCAGAATATGATGAAAAGTACGTCCCTGGTACTGAATGGGTTAATCGTGATCGTGTATTCAACCTTTAACTGTGTTGGTGGTGTTATGGTTTAGGTGCTTATGTTCTGGGTGTGGTGTCCCGAGTTCGAATCCCGGGAGGACCATATGCGTTTATTAGTTTATTCAAGTGCATTGGGGTTTGTAATTGATGATTAATGTTAAGAACTATGTGTTACCGGTACTTAATAAGTTAAAGCAATAATAGGCTATAATTGTATGATCATGTGTAATATAGATATAAATAACTCTTTGCAATTTGTTACTGGTACCTAAATTCTCACCTTAGTCTCACATATAACCTTAAATCAATAACAGGCTATCATTGTATGATGATGTGTAATGGAAGTATATATATAATGTATAATTATATATATATATATATATATATATATATATATATATATATATATATATATACTTCTATTACACATCATCATGCAATGATAGCCTGTTATTGATTTAAGGTTATATTTGAGACTAAGGTGAGAATTTAGGTACCAGTAACAAATTGCAAAGAGTTATTTATATCTATATTACACATGATCATACAATATATATATATATATATATTTATACTGTATATACTGTATCTCTTTCTAATGTGTTAGTTAAATTCTTATTGGCTTCATTGTTTTAACACCTTCTGTACCGAGGACGTCTCTTTAACTTTATTCTGGCTACTACAGTATTAGACGATATTATTCAGTTTACAAAGGGCCTCCAGCAACTAACAGGCGTCGAACTATCTCATATAACTATTATTTTTACTACCACAGACCCTTCATAGGCTCCTCAAAATCTTCTAAATATAGGTAGAGTAAAATTCGAAATACGTCGTCGGCACAGAAGGGGTTAAGGGGAGATCTCCACTTGAGGGATTTTTTTTCTTGACCCCTTTCACCCTCATGTTTAGCCCCATTGCTTTTGATATTATAAAACGTTCGCCCCATTAGTTTAGCGATTTTAAGAACTTTCACCCCATATTAAGACCTTTCGTGCCATTCAGGTGTCGATTTTATTCTGGCGAGCGATAGCGAGCCTGTAATTTAAGAGGCACCGGCCTTCGGCCGGGACATTTTTCTACCGAAAAATGTACAAATTTATCTTGAGAGGGACTCAAGGGGGTGTAATTTCAAGCTTGATGGAAGTTTAGGAAACACACTAAAAACCTGCCCTTAACCTGCCTTGCATCTGGGCCCCAAAATTATCAACGTTATGGGGGCCCATCTCTTTTTTTCTCTCTCCCTCTCTCTCTGCATTGTATCCATTCGGCCCCATTCAGCCTACTGTTTTAAGACGTTTACCCCCATCCAAGTGTCGGGTTTTTTCCAGGCGAGCGGTTGCGAGCCAGCAGCAGGCATTTTTTTTGTTTTCGATAGAATAATGTCTCCGGCAAAGCTAGATTTCTTCATACAATGCTGGCTCTCTATCGCTCGCCAGGAAGAAATCGACACCTGGATGGAGATAAACGTCTTAAAATAGTAGGCTGATTGGGGCCAAATGGATACAAGCCAGAGAAAGAGGAGAGACAAAATGAGGGTGACCCCCCTTAACCCTTTGAGTAGCAGCGAAGTGTGTGTTATATGGTATTATAGCTACATGTTGACGATAGTAGGCAGTTTAGGAAGGAGCTGTGCTACCTAAAAGGGTTGGTCCAGATAGTTTGAAGCGTTATTAGTGCTAGAGGTCCTTCCGAGGCTGAATAATATCGTCTAAATACAGCTAGAATGCAATATAACACACGTCGCTGGTACTCAAAGGGTTAAGGGGAGATTTCCACTTGAGGGTTTTTTTTCTGGACCCCTTTCTCCATCATGTTTAGCTCCATTGCTTTTGAGATTTTAAGACCTTCGCCCTAGTAGTTTGGATATTTTAAGACATTTTGCCCCATTTCTGTCAATTTTAAGACCTTTCGTGCCGTTAAGGTGTCGATTTTTTCCTGGCGAGCATAGCGAGCCTGTAATTTAAGAGCAACCGGCCTCCGGCCGGGACATTTTCTACCGAAAAATGTACAAACTTATCTTGAAAGGGGGTCTAGGGGGTGTAATTTTAAGCTTGATGAAAAAGTAGGGAACAAACGAAATACCTCCCCTTAAGATAGACTACGTTCAGATAGGTTCAGTTGGGTCCAGACTTGTTGGGATGGGTTCAGGAGGGTTGGAATAGGTTAATTTGTTGGGATGGGTTCAGGAGGGTTGGAATAGGTTAATTTGTTGGGATGGGTTCAGGAGGGTTGGAATAGGTTAACTTGTTGGGATGGGTTCAGGAGGGTTGGAATAGGTTAACTTGTTGGGATGGGTTCAGGAGGGTTGGAATAGGTTAACTTGTTGGGATGGGTTCAGGAGGGTTGGAATAGGTTAACTTGTTGGGATGGGTTCAGGAGGGTTGGAATAGGTTAACTTGTTGGGATGGGTTCAGGAGGGTTGGAATAGGTTAACTTGTTGGGATGGGTTCAGGAGGGTTGGAATAGGTTAACTTGTTGGGATGGGTTCAGGAGGGTTGGAATAGGTTAACTTGTTGGGATGGGTTCAGGAGGGTTGGAATAGGTTAACTTGTTGGGATGGGTTCAGGAGGGTTGGAATAGGTTAACTTGTTGGGATGGGTTCAGGAGGGTTGGAATAGGGTTATTGTTGGGATGGGTTCAGGAGGGTTGGAATAGGTTAACTTGTTGGGATGGGTTCAGGAGGGTTGGAATAGGTTAACTTGGGTTTTCAAATACTACATTTTGTTATGGTTTATTTTATATAAATATTTTCTTTAAATCGTGTTTTTAAAGCAAAAAATAGCTGAAATTTAATATATTTGAAGTAGAATTAGGTTTTAGATGTTGATATAAGTATCACACACAAACAATGATAATTAATTCCACATTATGAAAAATAATTAGCCCAAAACTCGATATAATACTGGGCCACTTATATGATCAATAACTTTTTTATTTGTAAAGATAGGTCAATTATAAAGGCAGATTCGGATTCAGCATAGAAAACTACCCCAGAAAAGTAAATTTTGGCGTCTCTCTGCGAAAATCGGCAAAATCACATTTTCGGGGAAAAGGATTGTAGCTTCCCAGGTCAGGGCAATAAGGTTAGGTTACGTTCGGATAGGTCCTGTTGGGTCCAGACTGGTTGGGATGGGCTCAGAATGGTGCCAATAGGTCAACTTAGGTTTTAGTATCGATAATTATGTTGGGTTATTTTTGTATGAATATGTTAAGAAACGGCTGTAACACACGTACGAACACACAGCCAGGCGGGGAGAGGGTCCCTTTAGAAGACAGTGACTTGGAACTGGGCTAACTTCTATGATCAATATATTAGCTATACGTATAGATAGATCGATTATAAAGCCAGATTCGGACTCAGCGTCGAAAACTGCATTATAAAATTATGATTAGTTATTTGTTTATGAATATTTCAAGAAACTGGCTGTAACACACATACGAACGCACAGCCAGGCGGGGAGAGAGTCCCTTTAGAAAACAGTGACTAGGAACTGGGCCAACTTCTATAATTAATATGTTAGCTCTATGTAGAGATAGATCGATTATAAAGCCAGATTCAGACTCAGCATCGAAGATTGCATTAGAAAAGTATGTTTACGCGTCTCTAGGCAATAATTGACAAAATCATAAAATTCGAGGAATAGGATTCTTGGCCCCCAGCTCAGCCTAGTTAGGTTAGGTTACGTTCGGATAGGTCCAGTTGGGTCCAGACTTGTTGGGATGGGTTCAGGATGGTCTCAATAGCAATACTTACGTTTCATAATCGATAATTATTTTCGGTTATTTGTTTATGAATATTTTACTAAATATGTTAATTAATTGCTCTAATTAGCTCGGAGTTTTGTGTTAAAGTGTGTATCAGATTTGTTTTATCATTATATATTATGTGTAGACGATACATTAAATTATATGCTAAATTATAGTAGACAGAGAGGAAAGCGTTGAATGTTTGTTCATATCAAGTAACTACTGGACATATTTCTACATTTTACAGTAATCTTCTTTAATATTATTAATATAATTAATATTATTAAGGATGTAGCCTAATTTGAGATGTCTTAACCCTTTGAAATTCCCAGAGATCCTTCCTAAGCTGTACAAAATGGTCTAAAGATGTAGCCTTATTTTAGATAGTCTTAACCCTTTTAAATTCCCAGAGATCCTTCCTAAGCTGTACAAAATGGTCTAAAGATGTAGCCTTATTTTAGATAGTCTTAACCCTTTGAAATTCCCAGAGATCCTTCCTAAGCTGTACAAAATGGTCTAAAGATGTAGCCTTATTTGAGATAGTCTTAACTCTTTTAAATTCCCTAAGATCTTTCCTAAGCTGTTTAAAATCATCTAATGATATAGCCTTATTTGTGATGCGTCCTTGTATTGAGTATTGTTCACATGTGTGGGGAGGATCCTCTCACACCGCACTCCTAGACAAAGTAGAAAAGAAAGCCTTCCGTCTCATTAACTCACGTCCACTCACCATTTCTCTGCAGTCTCTCTCTCTTCGCCACAATGTTGCATCTCTCTCGCTATTATATCGCTATTACAATAATCAGTGTTCCTCAGAGCTCTCTCAGTGTATACCACCCCCTCTTCGTAGAGCACGTAGCACCCGTCTTGCAACACAATCCCACCCCTACTCTGTGCAACTCTCCAACCCAAGAGTGAAACGTTATTCTCAGTCTTTCTTCTATTCAACAGCTGAGCTTTGGAACTCTCCCAGAATCAGTCTTTCCCTCTTCCTATGACTTAAATTTTTTCAAAGTCCGTGTGTCCAGGCATTTTGGCTCTAACGTCCCTTGAGTTTTCATTGTCACTCTTTCAACTCTGGGGGAGTCACTCGCTACTGGCAGTTCTGCCTTTTGCCTCCCTCACTCACATAGAAAACAAAATATGGTAGCTAAAAGGATTAATTGAGATAGTCTATAACCTTTTAACAGGTAGACATCCTTCCTAAGCTGAATCTATCTATCTTTCTATTGCCCGACGCCGTGATCCCCGAAGGGGTGGCCACGAACGAACCGCCCCCATGCACCTCTGTCCCTAGTCAGTCGACGTCCCTCCCCCCAACCAGCACCGCCTTCGTTCATATACTTCCTCACTCCATCCTTCCACCTCTCTTTCGGTCTACCTCTCCCTCTGAATAAAACTGTCTAATAGTTGCCAGAATATAATGTAAAGGACGTCCCCGGTACTGTAAGGGTTAAGGGGGTAGTGCTTGGTTGTTGGGCTATATATTTATTTATTTATATATTTTGGAGTTTCCTCGCTAGACCTCCATCAAGCTTAATAAAATACCCCCTAGACCCCCTTTCAAGATAAATGTATACATTTTTTGGTAGAAAAAATGTCACGGCCGAAGGCCGGTTCCTTTTGAAATTACAGGCTCGCTATCGCTCGCCAGGAAAAAAATAGACACATAAATGGCACGAAAGGTCTAAATATTGACAAAGAAATGGGACGAAAGGTCTCAAAATCGCCAAACTAATGGAAAAAACGTCTTAAAACCTCAAAACTAATATGGTAAACATGAGGGAGAAGGGGGCTCATAAAAAGCGAGTACTACCCCCTTAAGGAAGAGGTTGTGTGTTGAAGGTGCAGTTAACCCTTTCAAGCTCCAATACGCGTTCCTGTTCTGTTTCTGGCTACTATTAGACGATTTTATACAGATTACTAATGGTATGTGGAAGTCAAAAGGTTGATTGAGATAGTATTTACCCTTTTAATACCCACAGATCCTTCCTAAGCTGCATATAATCGTCTAATGATAGCCAAAATAAACTGGTAAAATGCGTCAGAGCTTGAAAGGGTTAAGGGGAGATTTTTAGTTACCCGGTAGTTCGCTAGACTTCTATCAAGCTTAACATTACAGCCCCTAGACCCCCTTTCAAGATAAATTTGTACATTTTTCGGTAGAAAAATGTCCCGGCCGAAGGCCGATTCCTCTTAAATTACAGGCTCGCTATCGCTCGCCAGGAAAAAATCGACACCTAAATGGCACGAAAAGTCTTAAAATTGACAGAAATGGGGCGAAAGTTCTTAAAATCGCCAAAGTAATGGGGCGAACGTCTTAAAATATCAAAGGCAATGGGGCTAACCATGAGGGAGAAAGGGGTCAAGAAAAAAATCCCTCAAGTGGAAATCTGCCCTTAAGGTCCCGGCACACATTCACGACTTGGACCAGGAGATGGCACCCAAACCGTTTCTTGTTCAAGTCTCCATACATTTGGTTACATCTCGTCACGTGTTACAGTGTCTCTTGTTATCTCGTGGAAGGCTGCGCAATTTTAACCCTTTGAAGCTCTGACGCGTTTTAGCAGTTTATTTAGGCTATCATTAGACGATTTTATGCAGCTTAGGAAGGATCTGTGGGTATTAAAAGGGTAAATACTATCTCAATCAACCCTTTGACTTCCATATACCGTTAGCAATCTGTATAAAATCGTCTAATAGTAGCCAGAAACAGAACAGGAACGCGTATTGGAGCTTGAAAGGGTTAAGGGGTCCGCTAATATTTGGTAACGTTTCGTGACCTGACTTTTCATCGTAGTATGTCATTATGAATTAACCACTTGCGAGTTTCAGGCTATATGGAAGTTGGAGCCGTAAACATAGATATTACAGAGAAATGCAATAATAATGTGGGTTTCTAATGGATGAAAAGTATGATACAATTGGTTATGTGTATTTATAAATATATTATGGACGTATTTTAGGTGATAATTCTGCACAATATTAATGGCCACAACTCCAACTTCCTTATAGACCCAAACTGTCCAGTGGTCAATACGTTACAAGTGTGTATACTACGGTGTGGCGTCGCTAAATGTGGCGGTTAAGGGAGGACACCGAATTTGTTTTATCTTTCTCTCCTTTTCTCTCTTTCCCTGGCTTTTATCCATTCAACCCCATTCAGCCAACTGTTTTAAGACGTTTATCCCCATCCAGTTGTCGATTTCTTCCTGGCGAGCGATAGCGAGCCATCATTGTATGGAAGAATTCGGCTTCGCCGGAGACATTTTTCTATCGAAATCATGATCGAAATATGTACAAATTTAGCTTGCTGTCAAAACAAAAATATATATATGCTGGCTCGCTACCAAGTCACGAGACGTCATACCGAAGAATGACATTGCCAGTGTATCGGTACTACGGGAACAGCTTGTAGTCGTCAGGTACAGTCGCGCTAATAAGTGATGTTTCGGCACCTAGTATGTTTTGATCAATAATTGGTATCAGCAATATCTAAGCTTGATTTCTTCATATCGAGTGAAATATACAAACATGTTCCTACACTTACCCACCCTATTCAACATCTGACAGACATTAATACAGCACAGAGCAAGCCAAACGTAATGACAGTTGGGACATGACTTATTAGCGCGACCGTACAGTCACATAACGCCATCGAACACTAAGAAAGCCACACTGACAAACATCTCCAAATTACATGGACTTTTCGGCACACACAGACGACTTTTTACAGCTGATCACCAAATTGTCCACGGGTTTTTAAAGTAATGGTTATTTTTCTCCAAAATGGCATGCATTTAGTCCCAGTGTTAGGCTATTCATTTCTCACCCATTTCCTGCATCCATGGCCAAATATTTCACGTGTTCTTAAGTAATGGTACTATACAGTAGGTAGCGCCAACCAACTTGACAATTTTCTTGACCCCTTAACTTCTCATAACTCAAAATGAATGAAAGCAATCGTGCTGACATTTATATCATTAGGGAAGAGCCCACCAGCAAATAGGTGTGGATATTTACAGCCAGTTTGCTCTAGGCCCTTTTGAGTTATGATAAGTTAAAGGGTCAAGAAAATGGTCAAGTTCGTTGGCGCTACCTATAGTAATATTTCTCCCAAACGGCTTGAATTAGTCCCAGTACCGTACTATTAATTTTCTCCACCCATGTCCTGCATCGATGCCCAAATTATCCATGCGTGTTTAAGGGGAGATATCCACTTGAGGGACTTTTTTTTTTACCCCTTTCTCTCTCATGTCTAGCCCCATTGCTTTTGAGATTTTAAGATGTTTGTCCCGTTAGTTTGGCGATTTTAAGAACTTTCACCCCATTTTAAGACCTTTCGTGCCATTCAGGTGTCGATTTTATCCTGGCGAGCGATAGCGAGCCTGTAACTTAAGAGGAAACGGCCTTCGGCCGGCACATTTTTCTACCGAAAAATGTACAAATTAATCTTGAAAGGGACTCGAGGGGGTGTAATTTTAAACTTGCTGGAGGTCTAGGGAACAAACTAAATACCTCCCCTTAAAGTACACAAGAACATAAGAACACGGGAATCTGCGGACAGCCGACTGGGCCACACACGGCAGATCCCTTTCACACTCAACCCATCGCGTCCATATACCTATCTACTTTTAAATTAAAGCTCTCTATCGTTCTTGATCCCACCACAGCACTCGGTAGTCTATTCCACTTATCTAAAAGTCTGTTACCAATCGAAATGTATCACAAACATTTCATTTGTCCACGTGTTTTGAAAGTAATGGTTATATTTCTCCCAAATGGCTTTAATTTAGTCCCAGTACTATTATTTGCTCACCCATTTCCAGCATACATGCCCAAATAGTCCACGTGTTCGTAAAGTAATGGTAATATTTCTCCAAACTGGCATGAATTTAGTCCCAGTACTATTCAAATTAGATAAAATATGTTTCAGAAAAGATATAGGCAAATATTGGTTTGGTAACAGAGTTGTAAATATGTGGACTATGCTACCGAGTGATATAGAGGGATAAAACAACACGATAGAGAGCTTTAAAATCAAGTTAGATAGGCATATGGACGAGATGGGTTGGGGGTGAAAGGGATCTGCCGTGTGTGGACCAGTCAGCTCTAATGCAGACAACATTTAAAGTTTCAATTCTTACGGTTCGGAACCACTTTCGCGTTCCCTTGCCCCTTTCTCTGTTTCGTCTAATAGGTAAATGGGAGGATTCCTAGCTCCCGCCCCCTAAGTAGGACACACACACACACACACACGCACACGCACACGCACACACACACACACACGCACACGCACGCACACACACACACACACACACATATATACACACACACACACACATACACACGCGCTCACACACACACACACGCACACACGCACACACATTAAAGAATGGCAGCCTCATGAGCTGTATGTGTATTTTCAGCTCATGAGGCTGCCATTCTTTAATAAACCGTTTATTATTATTATTATTATTATACACATACACACACACACACATACACACGCACACACACACACACACACACACACACACACACACAGCCCGTAGCCTAGTAGGTAGAGCTCTCGTCTCACACACGAGGGGTCGGGGGTTCAATCCCCGGCCGGGCGGAGACAAATTGGGCTTGTCTCCTTTCATGTGTTAGCCTCAGTTCACCTAGCTGTAAATAGGTACCTGGAATAAGTGGGCGACGTTGTGACGTCCCATCTGGGGTTGGCAAAAATGGTACAAGGCGAGATGGGTATCATATGGTTCACCTAAGCTGATGGCTACCTAAGCCTTCGGGCGAGACGGTACCGTCTATAGTGAGAATGGTACCATACAGATCCACCCTAAGCCTTCGTTTCCGATGTCGCCAATTGGCTAAAATACAGACTACACACACATCCACAGCCATTCCAACAGTACATAAAACACTTAACATGCATTTCACGCAATACATTCCCAGTTAAGGAGGCGCGATAATAATTAGCTTAGCTCGCATTGCGTGGATTCCCCTTAACGAACAAGTAACTGAGTAACTGAGTAACTGAGTAACACACACACACATACACACCCACACACAGCCCGTAGCCTAGTAGGTAGAGCTCTCGTCTCACACACGAGGGGTCGGGGGTTCAATCCCCGGCCGGGCGGAGACAAATTGGGCTTGTCTCCTTTCATGTGTTAGCCTCAGTTCACCTAGCTGTAAATAGGTACCTGGAATAAGTGGACGACGTTGTGACGTCCCATCTGGGGTTGGCAAAAATGGTACAAGGCGAGATGGGTATCATATGGTTCACCTAAGCTGATGGCTACCTAAGCCTTCGGGCGAGACGGTACCGTCTATAGTGAGAATGGTACCATACAGATCCACCCTAAGCCTTCGTTTCCGATGTCGCCAATTGGCTAAATACAGACTACACACACATCCACAGCCATTCCAACAGTACATAAAACACTTAACATGCATTTCACGCAATACATTCCCAGTTAAGGAGGCGCGATAATAATGAGCTTAGCTCGCATTGCGTGGATTCCCCTTGACGAACAAGTAACTGAGTAACTGAGTAACACACACTCACACGCACACACACACACACACACACACACACACATACACACACACACACACACACACACACAAACACACAAACACACACACACACAAACACACACACACAGCCCGTAGCCTAGTAGGTAGAGCTCTCGTCTCACACACGAGGGGTCGGGGGTTCAATCCCCGGCCGGGGGAAGGCTACCTAAGCCTTCGGGCGAGACGGTACCGTCTATAGTGAGAATGGTACCATACAGATCCACCCTAAGCCTTCGTTTCCGATGTCGCCAATTGGCTAAAAAAATACAGACTACACACACATCCACAGCCATTCCAACGATACATATAACACCTACACATATAGGAGGCGGGAAATAACGAGCATGCTCACTCCCGCAATACAACTAGAGTAAGTACAACTAGAGTAAGTACACACACACACACACTAGCAGGACATCAGTTTACCTTTTATTATGGATGAAGTTAGACAATTTTATGCAGTTTAAGAAGGACTTACTTCATTCTGAGTTTTAAATGAGATCGTATTTACACCTACACGTCCCAGAGCTAAACACAACTGTTCCAAGAATAACATGTTTATGCAATGTGGCTTAAGGGGAGGATGGCTGTTTGTTTGGTCTATTAATTCATTTATTCATATATTTTTTTAGTTTCCTCCCTAGACCTCCATCAAGCTTAGAAAAACACCCCCAAGACCCCCCTTCAAGATAAATTTGTACACTTTTCGGTAGAAAAATGTTCCGGCCGAAGGCCAGTTCCTCTTAAAATTGCAGGCTCGCTATTGCTCTCCAGGAAATAATCGACACCTAAATGGCACGAAAGGTCTTAACATTGACGACGAAATGGGGTGAAAGGTGTTACAATCGCCAAACTAATGGTCCAAACGTCTTATGATCTCAAAACTAGTGGGGCTAAACATGAGGGAGAAGGGGGTCCAGAAAAACGGTCTGCCTCCCCATAAGGGCGCCGTGTTGCCACGAGACCTGTACTACGGTATCTGCACGTAACGATCACAACATCTACTGGGTACGTTGTAGAGCCGGTTTCACACGAGGGCTTTTTCACTCAACATTTATCCTCTACACTGGTCTGGCAGCTTATGTGGTCTACATATATAATATTTCGGTTGCCTAAATTCGTATATCATCAATCTAGTTTCCGACACCAGTGCAAAATATTTTAGAAATGTTGCCGGAAAAATGTTGATCATCGAATGTTGACTATAAATGTTCTCGTGTGATACCGGCTTAAGTAGGTGTGACTCTTGTGTGGTTCGGCCTCTAATCGCCACTTAAGGGGGGTGACCTGTTTTTGTTCTGTCCTTTTCTATCTTTCTCTGGCTTGTATCCATTTGGCCCCATTCAGCCTACTGTTTTAAGACGTTTATCCCCATCCAGGTGTAAATTTTTTACTGGTGAGCAGTAGCGAGCCAGCATATTATTTATTTTTGTTTGACAGCAGGCTAAATTTGTACATTTTTCGATAGAATTTTTTTTCCGGCGAAGCTGGATTTCTTCATATAATTTCTTACAGTACGGTAAACAGTATATATATTCTTACAGTATATAATGCTGGCTCGCTTTCGCTCGCCAGAAAAAAATCGACACCTAGATGGGGATAAACGTCTTAAAACAGTTGGCTGAATGGGGCCGAATAGATACAAGCCAGAGAAAGAGAGAAAAGGACAGAAATAACAAAAAGCAGGTCACCCCCCTTAATCCTGTGTTAATCCCTTGAAGCTCTGACGCGTTTTTAGCAGTTTATTTTGGCGATCATTAGACGATGTTACACAGCTTAGGAAGGATCTGTGGGTATTAAAACGGTAAAGACTCTCTCAATCAACCCTCTGACTTCCATATACCCTTCCTAATCTGAATAAAATCGTATAATAATTACCAGAAAGCAGAAAAGAAATGCGTATTGGAGCTTGAAAGGGTTAATCAGAATGGCTCGTATATCCTACGAGGTATTTTCGGTTTGCGTACGGTGGCGCTAATAAGTCATGTCTCAGTTGTCATTACGTTTGGCTTGCTCTGTGCTGTATTAATGTCTGTCAGATGTTGAATAGGGTGGGTAAGTGTAGGAACATGTTTGAATATTTCACTCGATATGAAGAAATTAAGCTTAGATATTCCTGGTACCAATTATTGAGCAGAACATACTTGGTGCCGAGACATCACTTATTAGCGCGACTGTACAATCGCGCTAATAAGTGATGTCTCGGCACCAAGTATGTTTTCATCAATAATTGGTATCAGCAATATCTAAGCTTCATTTCTTCATAGCGAGTGAAATATACAAACATGTTCCTACACTTACCCACCCTATTCAACATCTGACAGACATTAATACAGCACAGAGCAAGCCAAACGTAATGACAGCTGAGACATAACTTATTAGCGCGACCGTACGTATAATTATGATCATAATCAGCATGAGAAGGTTTCGTGAGAGGGATATTTCGTGATGGAATTCACCGACATTGCCACACCATTCCACATGTGTCATGTTGTGCTCCAAATAGTGAATGTGTGACGGGGCCTTTAAAATATGTAAAAGGGTAAATATGGTGTGAGAGAGAGAGAGAGTGAGTGAGTGAGTGCGAGTGAGAGAGAGATAAGTAAAAGAGTAAATATGGTGTGTGAGTGAGTGAGTGCGAGTGAGAGAGAGATAAGTAAAAGGGTAAATATGGTGTGAGAGAGAGAGAGTGAGTGAGTGAGTGAGTGAGTGAGAGAGAGATAAGTAAAAGGGTAAATATGGTGTGTGAGAGAGAGTGAGTGAGTGAGTGCGAGTGAGAGAGAGATAAGTAAAAGGGTAAATATGGTGTGTGAGAGAGAGAGAGAGAGAGAGTGAGTGAGTGAGTGCGAGTGAGAGAGAGATAAGTAAAAGGGTAAATATGGTGTGTGAGAGAGAGAGAGTGAGTGAGTGAGTGCGAGTGAGAGAGAGATAAGTAAAAGGGTAAATATAGTGTGTGAGAGAGAGAGTGAGTGAGTGAGTGCGAGTGAGAGAGAGATAAGTAAAAGAGTAAATATGGTGTGTGAGAGTGAGTGAGTGAGTGAGTGAGTGCGAGTGAGAGAGAGATAAGTAAAAGAGTAAATATAGTGTGAGAGAGAGAGAGAGTGAGTGAGTGAGTGCGAGTGAGAGAGAGATAAGTAAAAGGGTAAATATGGTGTGTGAGAGAGAGTGAGTGAGTGAGTGCCAGTGAGAGAGAGATAAGTAAAAGGGTAAATATGGTGTGAGAGAGAGTGAGTGAGTGAGTGCGTGTGAGAGAGAGATAAGTAAAAGGGTAAATATGGTGTGTGAGAGAGAGTGAGTGAGTGAGTGAGTGAGTGCGAGTGAGAGAGAGATAAGTAAAAGGGTAAATATGGTGTGAGAGAGAGAGAGTGAGTGAGTGAGTGCGAGTGAGAGAGAGATAAGTAAAAGGGTAAATATGGTGTGTGAGAGAGAGTGAGTGAGTGAGTGCGAGTGAGAGAGAGATAAGTAAAAGGGTAAATATGGTGTGTGAGAGAGAGAGAGAGAGTGAGTGAGTGAGTGCGAGTGAGAGAGAGATAAGTAAAAGGGTAAATATGGTGTGAGAGAGAGAGAGTGAGTGAGTGAGTGAGAGAGAGAGAAGTGGAATGGTAAACGTGGTGTGTGTGCGTGTGTGTGTGTGAGAGAGAGAGAGAAAGTGTGTGTGTGAGGAGGGCAGTGGCTGTTTGTTTGGTCTATTAATTCATGTATTCATATATTATTTTAGTTTCCTCCCTAGACTTCCTCCCTAGACCTCCATCAAGCTTAGAAAAAAAACAAAAACCTAGACCACCCTTCAAGATAGATTTGTAAATTTTTCGGTTCGAAAATGTCCCGACCAAAGGCCGATTACTCCTAAAATTACAGGCTCGCTATCGCTCGCCAGGAAATAGTCGACACCTAAATGGCACGAATGGTCCTACTATTGACAAAGAAATAAGGTGAAAGGTCATAAAATCCCCAAACTAATGGAACCAACGTCTTAAAATCTCAAAACTAGTGGGGCTAAACATTAGGGAGAAGGGGGTCCAGAAAAACGGTCTGTCTGCCCTTAACCTCTTAAGATAAATGTGTAAATTTTTCGGAAGAAAAATGTCTCGGCCGAAGGCCGTGTTCCTCTTAAAATTTCAGGCTCGCTATTGCTCGCCAAGAAATAATCGACACCTAAATTGACAAGGAACAACAAAATGGGGCGAAAGGTGTTAAAATCGCCAAACTAATGGGCCGAACGTCTTATATTCTCAAAACAAAACACGAGGGTGAAAGGGGACCAGATAAACGACCCATCTCCCCTTAACCTCAACAGTCCATCAGCCTCACCTTAACTTCATTAGATGCTGAAATAGCCTCCCGAAATCTGCACCCTGGGCGGGAATCGAACCGGGACTCTTGGGTTACAAGGCAGATACGTTACCACCAGACTAATAAAGGTACCTCACTTAGCCTGTATTCCCGCATCTTGTTCAGATTCGGCCAACTTATTTTCACTGACTTTACAGCCTGTATACAGTGGAAAATGGCGTCCTAATACTGAAAGAGTGAACTCTCTCAGTAACATGGCGATCTTGTTATTATGTTCTTGCTAACACTAAGCAATGTTATACAACTGTCTCAATTAAACCTACGACTGCCATGTACAGTCGGCCAAATAAGCGTCACCAAGTATATTTCGATCAATAATTGGTATCAGCACTATCTAAGCATTAATTCATCGTTTTGAGTGAGATATACAATCATGTTTCTATCTTTACTCACCCTATTCAACATCTGACAGACTTTAATACAGCATACAGCGAGCAAAACGTAATGACTGCGGAGACACGACTTATTTGGCCTCCCATACCTTTCCTTAGCTGAATAAAATCGTCTAAATAATAGCCACAATAAACTGTCAATACGGGTCATAATCCTCATAGGGTTAACTTTTTCAATATATGAGGACGCATTTATTTGCTGGCGATATTTATTTATATTGCGTCTAAATCTTCAAATGTTTAGACAATATTGTTCAGCTTCTAATCTTCTAATCTTAATAAAATCGTTTAATCATAGCCAGAATAAACTGCTATTATGTGTGTGAATCTTCAATGGGTTAGACAATATTGTTCAGCTGATGAAGGGTATATGAAAATCAGAGAGATAATTGAGACAGTATTTATGTTTTTAACCCTTAACCTTTCCAGGGTTAAGAAAGTCCGTCCCTACACCTTTGATTCCTTAGAATACTAGATTCTTTCTAATTTGCATAAAACGTTAACAAATTGCCAGAAAATAGGAGGGAAAAAGTGTCCTCCGATACTGAAAGGGTTAATTTGTGCAAATTTAGTGTAAGTGTGTGCATATATGTATGTGAATTACGTACATGAAACTATATTGTAGGCAATTATTTTTATTATTTATGATTGGTCAATTAATAGTATAGTTGGTGTTAAAAACTCATTTTCTCTTTCAAACTAAACTATAGAAAACTTTATATTTTGGGTGACTAAAATATATTGTAAAATATTTATGTGTAGTATCAACCTTCATTTTATCTTTTCTTTATAGTATTACACATGTTTTAGTTGAATAAACATAAAATATAGTTATCAAAGCATTTTTTCATAAACAAATTAAGCATACAAAGAGTTAATAAGTTTTCATTGATAACTAGACAATAGGCCTATGCTACACATTCTTGTTAGATATCGTCATATTTGTTCTTGTTGCGATAGTGATCAGTCACGTTTAATAAGTGCGAGTTTTAAACATTCCTAAGCAGTGTGCATTGCGTTATAAAACATTATTACTCCTGATACATCTAAATAGAATGGACTTCCACCGAAAATCTAGTATTGTTTCCGATAACATAACCTTGTATCACGGTAAAACCGCGATTTCACTGACCGACAACAAAGAAGTGAGATCCAAAAGCCATATGGAGGCTGTACGGAAAGTCCTCGTCGCCTTGCTTGGCATTTTGGCTTTTGCATTGTGGGTCATAGATATTAGTGGCTGTGTCTACCTCCAGGTGACTTTTATCCATGAAGTTCCCGAGGACATCACCGGGGGCCTCACTATGATGGTCAAGAGTGGCGTTCCCGTTGACAAAATCCTGGGTGTTAACATAGACCCGGCCGAGTTTGAAAACTTCATCGGTTCTGTCTTTACGATGATAAAACATTTATCTGGGAGTGATATGCCGAGCTTTGATAACATCTTGGCTAAGTATACTGGCATCGAGAGTCTCCCAGAATTGAAATATGCCATAAATACTGGGCTTATTCTCCTGTTCATGACGAAGGCTTTAGTTTTTGTTTCGGGCATTACTTTTTTTGCCTTTAAATCTCTTTGGTATCGTGTTCCAATGATGCTCCTCTGTTTAGCCTCTGGGTTGAGTGTCTTTAGCTCCCAGTGGGCTATGAGTCTAATGTTCTATGCGGAGGTAGTTTGTCCATTGCAACACTTTGATATCATAGGCGCTAAACCTTTCTGGTACGCCATGAAGGATGCCAGAACCGCAGTTATCTGTACTTATCTTGCCAAACTTTGTATCTACATGTTGGCACTTCTTCTTACTCCTGCACTT
Source organism: Paralithodes platypus (assembly GCA_032716605.1). Taxonomy (NCBI): domain Eukaryota; kingdom Metazoa; phylum Arthropoda; class Malacostraca; order Decapoda; family Lithodidae; genus Paralithodes; species Paralithodes platypus. The sequence goes on from CM064506.1 coordinate 2,881,676, forward strand.
CGTCGTAAACAACAGCCGAAGGATAGCTGCGATTCTATTGTTTAGCTCTTACAATCTAAATATCTTTTCTGACCATTATATGATGTGATATTTTGTTTAACTCTTTCAATCGGATTTTATTTTTCTGGCATTTATTTGATGTGATTTTTTGTTTCACTCTTTCAATCGGATTTTATTTTTCTGGTATTTATTTGATGTGATTTTTTGTTTCACTCTTTCAATCGGATTTTATTCAGCAACTAGTATAGTGTTAAGACTGTTTTATTTCGTCTAGGAAGGATCTGTGGGAATTGGAGGGGTGATTGACTTAGATCACTTGTCTTATTCCAAGAGGTTCGTCCTAAGGTGAATAGAATCGTCTAATGTTACACTTCGAAACCCATTAACGCCATCAGACAGTACACTAGGAACATACGGCTGGGAGTGTAGATAGCAGAGAAGGGGTGTTGTAGATAGAGGAAGCTGTTGGAATGGCTTTGGTATGTTTATTATTAGTCTGTATTGTTAACCCCTTCAGCACCATGACGCATTTTTACCTTTGATTCTGGTTATAATTAGATGATTTTATGCAGTAGGGGAGTTTCCCCTTAACCCTTTCTGTACCAGTGACGTGTTTCATATTCTATTCTAGCTATACTTAGACGATTTTGTGCAGCTTAAGAAGGATCTGTGGTAGTGAAATGTAGTCATCAATGTACAAATTTAGCTTGGAAGGGTTTGGCTGGGCATTTTGTTTAGTTTGAAGGGAGTTTGGGCAGGCGTTATGTTAGCCTAGGGGACGACCCCAAACCTTTGGATATTTTTTCGCTAAGAGAGTTGAATTAAAGGATAATCACTTTGTGTCAAATTGCCAATGCGCACAATTACACTACGAATATAGGCCTATGTGGGATACATACAGTACGGTACACCATGGGGAATCCATTGATATAAAGTTAAATTAATTTGGGCCCATATCTTAGGGCACAGGAGCCGCCGATTTTGCAAAAAGTGCATTTTCGAGCTGTTTTATCGAATCTCCACAATTTCGATTACCCACAATAATTAATGCCGTAGGGGATTGTATTACCCACAATAATTAATGCCGTAGGGGATTGTATTGTACACTCGGATGCCATAGTCTCTATCCCAGTCATAAGATTTCGTGGACCCGCTATGTTTTGCTTTATACAATTATAGCTATATACAGTAGATGCATTTTTGGACAGAACTTGCTATTCAATGAAAAGTGTATATAGTTTTGTAGTTGATATATAGAAAATGTTATTCATAGATTCGTTTCCAGATATATACTTTCGTAAATAGAAATAGGTGAGGTCCACGAAATATTGATGATTGAGACTATGGCATCCGAGTATAGTAGTATATACTCAGGCACATACCCTATAGCTGGGGGTGGCCGACTCGAGACAGAGCACGAACAGAAACAACATTTAAAGTTCCTATTCTTAGGGTCCAGGACCACTTTTGCGTTCCCTCGCCCCGTTCTCTGTCTCGTCGAGTAGGTGAATTCTACAAGGGGAGGAACATTCATAGCCCCTTCCTCCCAGAAGGAAAAGTAGGACGGTAAAAGAGACAGACAGAAACGACAAAGGTTGGGTAGAGGATGTCAAGCCTCACTCTGGATAGGACCAGACCTTACCCTAGTGTAGGCTACTTGGGAAAGAATAGTCTTTCCTAGGACAAAGTTCATCGGTGAATTAACTTGTGTACACCTTTTTTTAACAGTCCCCCCTCCCCCCCCCCACACCGACAATAATGTATATATATATATATATATATATATCTTATACCGTAGGAATCCATACGAATCCTGACGAATCCAAATCAAAATGGTGTATGTATGTATGTATGTATGTATTTACTCAGGCCTACAGTATTCCCCACTTTTCCTTTTTTTTTTTGGGGGGGGGGACTCAGGACAGAGCCCGAGTAGGGACAACACAATACACTAATACCCGGTACCTCTGGATCCATTAGTGACAACAGCATTAAGGGGGTCCACCTCGCTTTTTTATATATTTTTATCTCTCTCTGGGTTGTATCCATTCGGCCCCATTCAGCCTACTGTTTTAAGACGTTTATCCCCATCCAGGTGTCGATTTTTTTCCTGGCGAGCTGTAGCGAGCCATCATATTTAAAAAAAAAAAAAATGGCAGCAGGCTAAATTTGTATATTTTTCGATAGAAGCCGGATTTCTCCACACAATACTGGCTCGCTATCGCTCGATAGGAAGAAATCGACACCTGGATGGGGATAAACGTCTTAAAACAGTAGGTTGAATGGGGCCGAATGGATACAAACCAGAGAAAGAGAGAAACAAGTAGGTCACCCTGCCTTAAAGTTGGGGCATTATTGTGGAAAATAGTATGTTAGAAGAGTCGGGAAAACAGCTTGAAAAGGCACTTTATTAATTTTCGACGGCTTCTGTACCCTAAGATATGAGTCCAAATTAATGTATCCTTATATAAATGAACTCCCTATTGTGTATGGATTCCAAATATATTCGTGGTAAATTGTGAACATTGACAATTTGGGGAGATAACCTTATATAAATCCGGGTGGATGGGACTCGTCAGCCTTGATCGGCAACCTGTCTATGGGAGTAAACCTTATGCAAATCCGTACTGCTACCTTAGGATGAAGCAGGTTAGTGGATGGATTAGCCGCACATCACTGTAGAAACAGTGCTAAAAAAACCCAAAAAACATAAAAGGCCTCGGAGTCGGACGGACCTTAAATTGAGTGGTCAATCCTGTAAGTCCTTCAGTAAACAGGCAACACTCGTTCAATATGAACTGTATCTATAAACCTTGGGCGCAACCCAGGCCTGTCCATTTTCTCCGAGTCCATTTCCGGTATCGTCAGTATTGTTGGCCAAGGTGTACCTGGGTAATCAAGGTGGTCTTGGTCCAGGTCCTGCCTTGATCGACCCAAGATCTATGACCCAAGAGCTATAGATCTTGACTCGTGTGGCTGATTTCGCGAGCCATTGGCGTCATCCGGGACTGGGTGTACCTGGGTAAAGTCAGCCCTGGGGACCGAGCAGGGCCATGACCAGAGGTGGTATTGGCAGGGCCAAGGGCTTGGTTGGCCACAATCGGCCTGGGTGGCCCAGGTCAGTTGTCTCGCTATAATGCGCTATTATATGGAAGTCAGTGGGTTAATTAAGATAGTCTTTACCCTTATAATTTCAATAGATCCTTCCTAAGCTCTATACAATCGTCTAATGATAACCAGAATATACAGTCAACATGCGTCATAATCTTCAGAGGGTTAAATTACCAGAATAATTTGCTATAAACCCATTAACTGATCATATTAACCCTCTCAGTATCAGGACGCATTTCATAGATATATTCTGGCTACTAGTAGACAATTGTATGCGATTTAGAAAAGCTGTACGGTATAGTATCAAAGTAAAACTGATCTCCATTAACCTTCTGACTCCCACAATATTTTCCTACACTGACCAAAATCGTCAAGTTCTTGCCAGAATAAAGATAAATGCATGCGATTTCAAATACTGAAGGAATTAACCCTTTCTGTACCGGTGACGTCTTTTGTACTGGATTTCAGCTACATTTAGACGATTGCCGAAGCTTAGGAAGGACGTATGGTAGCTAAAAAGATTATTTGAGATAGTCTGTAGTTTTTGAATTGGTAGATGTCCTTCCTAAGCTGAATAAAATCTAGTAATAGCCAGATTAAAAATAAATGCATGCGTTCTCAAATACTGAAGGAATTAATTAAGTACTCCACACTAAACTACACTGCTAATTAAATCATACTAAGTTTCCTTCCATTCATAAAATCACGAAGTGTGTACAAAATCCATGTGGGCAACTGTACATTAAATCATTAAATATTTGTGGACTCTCGCGGAAGTTTCTCGTCATCTGTTTTATGGAGGATTGATATCGATGCCCAGTGTTTCAGTTTAAAAAATAAATATCCCTGCATCACAAGTCCTATATGCAGCTATCAATAACTTCCAAATACCTAAGATAAAACAGACTATGTGCTGAGAACGTCCTAATCCTGAAGGTAATGCGGAAGTTGATTAATTAACTATAATAAAATTCGAACAGGACTCGTGGTTTGTGGGAAAGGCAGAAATTGAATGTGACGTCATTATTCAGTGCCGAGAGTCGACTGGTAGCAGTAGGACGTATCACCCATAGCTCTTCGAATTTCACCGTATATAAGGTGTGTATGGGGATTTTTCGTGTATATATATGACGTGTTTATTGATGTTATATTAATGTACAGGTGGTCATACATGTAATTTATAAGAGTAATGTAAGACAACTGTGGACTTAACACTATTTGAGCCGGTTCCTGCCTGTCGTCACGTCTGCATATATTCTATCAACTGGTAATTACGCGAATATTGTTGACCTCCAGGACATTTAGATAATAACAAACTATTCGGTGTGTGTACATTGTGTCCGTGAGGTGTGTGAATATAGAGGGGGTCATTAACTAAAAATTTAAGGTGCAAACTAGCGAATGAGGTGACTTCGCTGTTGCCCCCACCCCCTCCCTCTCTCCCTTCCTCCCCCTTTCTTGCCAAATCCCCTCCCTACTCGCCCCCCCTCCCTCCCTCATTCCTCTCCTTTCCTCCCTCTTCTCTCCTTTCCTCTTTCGTCTCCTTCCTCCCCTTCTACTTCTCTCTCTTCTCATTCTCTCTCTCTTCTGACCCGCTCTCCTCTCCTCCTCCTCCTCACACCCTGCTCCCTCCTCTCCTCCCTCACCCAACCTCCCACCCACTCCCACCAGTTTCCCTTGCCTTCCCACATCACCACTAGTTTTCAATATAGGAGTTTTGGTTTATACAGTATATACATGAATTGTAAAACGAATTATTATTTGTTATTAGCTTAGGTCTACGGTGATTTAGATGCTGCCCTTTACTGTAATCTTGGTTACCCCCCTCCCCCCCCCCCCCCAGGCTCCCTCTCCTTCACCCACCTCCCTCACCCATCCCCGCTCTCTCTCTCTCTCTCTCTCTCTCTCTCTCTCTCTCTCTCTCTCTCTCTCTCTCTCTCTCTCTCTCTCTCTCTCTCTCTCTCTCTCTCTCTCTCTCTCTCGCTACTTATTTACGAGACGACCACCATTGTTTTTAATATTTGAAAGCTATTATAAAATAAGGATATTGCAAAGATCATATAAACATTTGCTATAATCATCGGAAATGCATTATATGAACACTATATAAAGCACTGTATAAAAACTAAAACTCTCCCTATTACATCTCCTTATCGACGGCGGTAAAACTCTTTTAATTAGGCCCCCTACTGGCAAAATATATGCTGATTTCAATAAGTAATGGGGGGGGGGGGGGTCCGTCCTGTGTTCCCAAGGCAAAAAGCAGTTATTATTATTTGTTTTACTCTGAAAAGAAACAAAAAGTACATCCGAGTGTTTCAAGATCGTTGGATAATGGGGAAGACGTATTTTATGAGGATCGTAGGTAATTAAACCACTGTGTATTGATGACAACTATCTGAAAAAGGAAAATAAAATAGGCCATGACAAAATTCAGACAATATTATCATTTGGACCAAAATCAGGCACCTTGATCTTTGCGTGTTATAAAGGTTTATTATGCCCCATTGTTAGTTGTTAGATATATATCCCGACCAGCGGAAATATATATTTTTTGTGGACACTATAATAAGTACTGTTAATATATAATGATAATGTCGGACAGGTTGGGAGACAGGTATCCTGGCCAGGATTCGAACCCACTCATTCCAGGTATATTTGGGAGAGTCAGGCACCGTAACCACTCGGGCATGAGCGGATTTTACTCTGGCCGAGTGGTTAAGGTGACCAACTCTCCCACATATACCTGGAGTGAGTGGGTTGGAATCCTGGTCATGGTACTTCTCTCCCAAGCACTTTAAAACCTAAATTCACCCTGCAGACAACGGCGACGCCATTATTCTGCACTTATTTCATCAAAGTTGTGGGGCTAACCCCTAATTAGCGCCCCCCCCCCCCCCCCCTCCCCCCCCCCCCCCTTATTCAAGTTGTCGATAACAAAATTCCTCCATGCGGACTATAATGAGAATAATATGGCTAGTCTATTGGTCCCTATTTTCCTTAATAAATTGTGTCTAATAGCGCTGATTTAGTGTCCTTGAATATTATCCAAATCGCGTATATGGTAAAAACTAATTTCTGATTGTTTCCACTATAAAACACCACTGTATATCAAAGGATAACAAAATAATGGTGACATTGAGTTTTATTCCAAATGAACACATTAACCGATAATTCGTGGTAGTCTCGTAAATATCCTCTCGCTCTCACACTCGCTCGCTCTCACACTCGCTCGCTCTCACACTCGCTCGCTCTCACACTCGCTCGCTCTCACACTCGCTCGCTCTCACACTCGCTCGCTCTCACACTCGCTCGCTCTCACACTCGCTCGCTCTCACACTCGCTCGCTCTCACACTCGCTCGCTCTCACACTCGCTCGCTCTCACACTCGCTCGCTCTCACACTCGCTCGCTCTCACACTCGCTCGCTCTCACACTCGCTCGCTCGCTCTCACACTCGCTCGCTCGCTCTCACACTCGCTCGCTCGCTCTCACACTCGCTCGCTCTCACACACTCGCTCGCTCTCACACTCGCTCGCTCTCACACTCGCTCGCTCTCACACTCGCTCGCTCTCACACTCGCTCGCTCTCACACACTCGCTCGCTCTCACACTCGCTCGCTCTCACACTCCACTCGCTCGCTCTCACACTCCACTCGCTCGCTCTCACACTCCATTCGCTCGCTCTCACACTCCACTCGCTCGCTCTCACACTCACTCGCTCGCTCTCACACTCACTCGCTCGCTCTCACACTCACTCGCTCGCTCTCACACTCACTCGCTCGCTCTCACACTCACTCACTCGCTCGCTCTCACACTCGCTCGCTCTCACGCTCGCTCGCTCTTACTCTCGCTCGCTCGCTCTCACTCTCGCTCACACTCGCTCGCTCTCACACTCGCTCTCGCTCGCTCTCATACACTCGCTCTCGCTCGCTCTCATACACTCGCTCTCGCTCGCTCTCACACTTGCTCGCTCTCACACTTGCTCGCTCTCACTCGCTCGCTCGCTCTCACACTCGCTCGCTCTCACACTCACTCTCGCTCTCACTCACTCTCACCCTCACTCTTTCTTTCTCTCGCTCTCTCGCTCTCACACTCTCTCTCTCGCTCTCACTCTTTCGCTCTCTCTCTCTCTTTCTCTCGCTCTCTCTTTCTCTCGCTCTCGCTCTCTCTTTCTCTCGCTCTCGCTCTCTCTTTCTCTCGCTCTCACTCTTTTTCGCTCTCACTCTCACTCTCTTGCACTCGCTCTCTCTCACTCTCTTGCAATCGCTCTCTCTCTCTTTCTTACTCTTTCTCTCTCTTTTACTCTCATTCTCTCTTTTACTCTCTCTCTCTCTCTCGGTTTACTTATCCGGATGCCCCCCCACCCCCACCCCCTCGAAACCCAGAGAAAACTGAGTTTTAAGCATAGACTAAAGAAAATGGATACAGGATATGTTGAAGGGGGACTTTGCCACCCCCTTCCCCCCCCCCCCCCCCAGCCCCCTAACGACGTATTGTAATCATCAGTATATGGGGTCAGTCAGCCCCCCCAAACTAGACCATATTATTAAGGAGGGGAGTGGAGGCCCATTTAAAAAATAACCTTGTCCGAAAATCACTTACCAGTCATTCGTGATCAGCATCTTCTATCTTCTAATCTGGTAAACTAAGCTTCATTAAGTATTGTATAGGTTCCTAATCTCGTAATTATCAGACAATCCAGTAAGGTTTTTAAAGGAGAAATACGGTAAAGAATTACATAATAGGTATTATGTTAGCAAAAGCAAACTCATACCAAGCTACCATTACCACTTATGGGCGGAACCTTTAAGCCGGTATCACACGAGAGCTTTTACAGTCAACATTCGATTATCAACATTTTTCTGGCAACATTTCTGGAGTATTTCTCCCTGGTATCGTAAACTAGACTGATGGTAGATGAATTTTGGTAACCGAACTATCTTAAAAGTTGACCTAATAAGCTGCCAGACCAGTGTTAAAGATAAATGTTGAGGGAAAAAGCGCTCGTGTGATACCGGCTTAAGGCAATATAAGAATAGAAGGGTATATCACTATCAATAATATACCGTACCCAATAAGTTTATATACCTTTTTTTAGCTTTCAATTCACTCCGGACCCTAGTTTTACCGGCCCTATTCACTCCGGCCTCCCAATATAAGTATAGAAGGGTAAATCACTATCAATATATCCAATTACTGTATTGTATATAAATTAAGTAACACCCCGTTCTTAACATTAATCATCAACTACAAACCTCAATGCACTTGAATAAACTAATGAAAGCATATGGTCCTCCCGGGATTCCAACTCGGGACACCACACCCAGAACATAAGCACCTAAACCATTACACCACCAACACCTTTTTTAGATTACAATTCATTCCGGCCCCTAGTTTTACCGGCCCTAGTCACACCGGCCTCCCTGTATACAAACCACACGGATATAATATATGAAAGATATAGTCGATTATATTTAGTTTAGGAAGGAATTTGATTATTGTGGGAGTCAAGAGAGTTCAGTTGATTTTCTGAGGGCCTTATAAAATAGAATACAACAACAAAATTATCTCTCTCTCTCTCTCTCTCTCTCTCTCGGTAATTCTGTACTTATCCGGATGCTCCCTCTCGCCCAACCCCTCGAAACCCACAGAAAAGAATTGAGTTTTGGGCATAGACTAAAGAAAATGGATACAGGATATGTTGAGCCCCCCCCCCCCACCCCACCCCCCACCCAACACACACACACACACAGTAAAGTGAAAAGTTTCCCCGGATACTGAAAGGGTTTAACAGCGTATCCAAGACAAGTAGCCCTACAGACACGGTGGACACCCCTTGAAATCCTCACAATGCAAGAGGACAACACGGCATGGGGGGCATATCAAACCAGAACAGTGACAACAACCAACACAAGCTCCTTCCCACACCACACACAGCGCGCAAGTCTCCCACGCAGTCCTAGCAACCAACCCAGTATGTCCTTAGCAACGCACACAACATGTCTCTAGCAACCCAAATATATCCCTAGGAACGGCATGGAGGCATCTCGGACCAGAGCAGTGACAAGCAACCAACACCTCGACTCCTCCCCCACACCACACACAGCGCGCAAGTCTAGCACGCAGCCCTAGCAACCAACACATACCCATAGCAACCCACACATGACCCTAGCACGTCCATAGCAACCCTCACATGACCCTAGCAACCCACACGTCCATAGCAACCCTCACATGACCCTAGCAACCTACACGTCCATAGCAACCCTCACATGGCCCTAGCAACCGACTCCTCCCCACACCACACACACAAAGACAGCCATGATCAACATGCAATTTTATATAGGGTATTACTCTGAAGTAACTTTGCTTCAAATCATTCGGTACTTCAAAACCAAGTATGTATATGTATGTATGTACTGTATATACTCAGGCACATACCCCATAGCTAGGGGTGGCCGACGCGAGGCAGAGCCCGAACAGGGAAAAAAATACACACACACAAATTCACACACATCTACTGTAGGTCGCCCAAGAGAATATCCAGATAACAGTGATCACACTCCCCCGGCCCCCGACCTCCCGGAACCAAAAGTAGAAGTAAAAGTACATGGGTGTTGTTTCTTGTGACCAAATGAACTTGCCTATACCCTGTTCCAAATAAGTAGACCAAAAGTATTGAACATTAACGTTTATAACTCACAAAAGACTAGAGTAATCGAGCTAATATTTCTACCATTTGGAAGGAGTCAGCCAGGGAATAGGTGTGGAAATTTAAAACCCATCTGCTTTAGCCCTTTTTGAGTTATAGAGGTTAATGTTGAGGATTTCTGGCCTACCTACTTGTAACAGGGTATAGTTGTTGTTGTTGCTCCCTAGACTGTCTGGCCGAACAGTACCGAGTCCGGTTGACCGAAGCCGCTCCAGATGCTCGGGCCCCCGAAGGGGGAAGGGGCCAGGGTGACATGAGATCTGTCTCTGAGAGGACAGCGGGGGAGGGAATCATAAGCCAACGGGCTTACAACCCCGGGACAATGCCCCCACCGTCCGCAGCCCCCCTTGCAGTGTCACCCAATCGGGCGTTCTCGCCAGCACCCAGAAGGAAAAGCAGTACAGTAAAAGAGACCGACAGAAACGGCTAAGGTTGGGTAGAGAATATCAAACTTGACTCTGGAGAGGACCAGTCCTCACCCGACAGGGCATAGTTATTTCACCTGGTAGACTTCCCAAACCCTCAGCCTAAACAGCAGGGAAGGGTCCAAGGAAGTCCCATCTTCTGATACGATAGTCCATAGAATACCAAGAGTTTTGACCAAAGTAATTATAGGGCCGGAGTTACTGGAACCGGAAGATCTGTGGGCCGGAGTGACTTGTTTCCCTTTTTGTATACCCTTTCAATACCAGTTTATTAATGTTATTCTATCCACCTCCCTCCCTCCGTACTCCATTTATGGCCCACCCACCCTCCTCCCTCTCGTCCTACCCACTGCATTCATTCTCCTCCCTCCCCACTGCATTCATCCCCCTTCCCTCCCCACTGCTTTCATCCCCCTTCCTCCCCACTGCATTCATCCCCCTTCCTCCCTCCCTCCCCACTGCATGCACCCCTCCCTCCCTCATCCCACTACATCCATCTCCCACCTTCCCTCCCTTCCTCCCCACTACATCCCTCCCTCCACCCTCCCTCAATACTTAATGGACAGTATGCAGTTTCTATGTGTTTGTATTATATTCCACTAATTGTTGTAATATCAATTATTGTGGTGTAATAATGTGCTAATACTTTTCATTGCTATCTCAACTAATAACACACCATATTAACTGGCTAGGCATACGATATATCTATAGTAACTACCACCGACAATGATAGGGGTTGTGTATGTGTAGGGTCCGTAGACTGTATCACTTTATTGCTATACCGGTACACACTTAACTCTTAGACGATACCATGACGCTTTTTCTGTTTTCGGGCTATTATTAGATGATTTTATTCAGATTGGGAAGGGCATATGGAAGCCAGAGGGTTAGTTGAGATAGTCTTACCCATATAATTCCCACATATACTTATATTATATCGTCTATCGATAGCCAGAATAAACTGTTAAAATGCGTCACAATCTGCAAAGGGTTAAATAATCAAGGATATGGAAGAGATGTATATGTATGTAATGGGCTGAACGTCATGCAAGCTGAATACTAATGAGGCTAAACATGAGGGAGAAGGGGACCACCTTATGAATTTTTACTTTACCGGTATTAGAAATCTGACTATGTACTATGATTATAATCTTCGTATTAACTGCCAACGCTACCACCACCACTACGACTACTGCCAACACCGCTACCACCACAACTAGCACTAACTACTACACGGCTATCACAACTACTACCACCACGAACTACTGCCAACACCGCTACCACAATTACTACCACTACTACAACGGCTATCACAACTACTACCACCACCGCTACTACACTGCACTACTGCCAACACCGCTAACCACCACGGCTAACTACACAACGGCTATCACAACTACTACCACCACAACTACTACTGTGACTACTGGCAACACCGCTACCACTACTACCACGGCTACTACAATGGCTATCACAACTACCACCACGACTACTACTGGACTACTGCCAACACCGCTACCACCACAACTACCACTACTACCACGGCTACTACAACGGCTATCACAACTACTACCACTACGACTACTACTGCGACTACTGCCAACACCGCTACCACCTCAGCTACCACCAGAACTATCACTATTAACTGTCAACGCTACCATCACGACGACTACTGCCAACACCGCTACCACCACCACTACTACTACACCGACTACAACTACACACAGCTAGCACGACTAACCACAGCTACCATTACTACTACCACAACTACCATTACCACCACTTACCACCAACACTTAAGGTGCAGGCCGGGTGGAGTGGGTGGAGAAGGGTGGCAGCAGGAGTAATCTGCTATAGAAGGGTTTCTGAAAAAGTGAAAGCGAAAGTATACAAGACGGTAGTGAGACCAGCTATGTTGTACGGTATGGAGACGGTGGCATTGGCAACAAGACGGGAGGCAGAGTTGAAGATGCTGTGATTTTCTTCGGAAGTGACAAGGATGGACAGAATTATAAATGAGTATATTAGAGGAACAGCGCATGTACGACGGGACAACAAAGCGAGAGAGGTGAGATTGAGCCGTAAGGTGGTTTGGACATGTGCAGAGGAGGGATGTGGAGTATGTTGGGAGAAGGATGCTTGGGATGGATATACCAGGCAAAATTAAAAGAGGAAAGCCAAAGAGGAGGTTGATGGATGCAGTGAGGGAGGACATGGTGTGAGGTTGGTGTGATAACAGGGGACAGAGTGAGATGGAGGCGAGTGATCTGCTGTGGCGACCCCTAAGAGAAACAGCCGAAAGAAGATCACCAACACTACGACTACCACCACAGGTACCACAACTACCACCACAGCTACCACGACTACAACCACAGCTACCACGACTACAACCAGATACCACAACTACCATCACTACTACTACCACGGCTGCCACAGCTACCACCCCCATTAAAACCACTACAGCTACCACAATTACCGCCACTACCACTATAATCACCTCAACTACTACCACCACGAAAATGGTTACCACTATAACCACCACTACTATTTCCACCACGGCTACCACAACAATGTCTACCAACACCACCACTACCACCACGGCTACCACCATATCAGCTACCACAACTACAACCACTACTTTTACTACCTCGGCGACTACCATCACCACGACTACCACCATTAATTACAGTTAAGAGAAAACAAAAATCAAATGAAATAAACATCTCTACCGAAACTAGTACCAGTGCCATCTATACCACAACCACCACCACCTGCTACCACCACCACTACCACAACAACAACAACCACCACCACTACCACTACGATCTCTACCACCACTACCACAACAACCAGCAGAACATCTCGACCACAACTACCACCAGTACGATCTCCACCACTACGACCACCACTACCACAACTAACCCAAGGTAAGTTATTGATCCCTTGGTATAAGGCTAAATTTAACCCTTTGAAGATTATGACGCAGTTTAGCAGTTTTTCTGGCTGTCAAGAGACGATTTAATACAGCTTAGGAAGGATCTGTTGGAATTATTGAGGTAAAAGACTATCTCAACCCTCCTAACTTACGCAGAGTTGATAAATAGATAATCACACACATTAACTTAACCCTTTCAAGATCCAAGACGCATTTCTTTTGTTTTCTGGTAATTATTAGACGATTTTATTCAGATTAGGAAAGGTATATGGAAGTCAGAGGGTTGATTGAGATAGCCTTTACCCTTTCAATACCCACAGATCCTTCCTAAGCTGCATAACATCGTCTAATGATAGCCAAAATAATCTGCTAAAACGCGTCAGAGCTTCAAGGGGTTAAAAAATCAAGGTTTAGAGTGCGTGGATAGTCAGTACTTTAATACTAAGTTCTTCTTTTATACAGTACTACGTTTTTCGTTTGTTATAGATTAATCTGAGACAGAATGTATAAATAAGTAGCACATTGCGTAAATACAAAATAATGTTACCAATTACCGGTACTTAGTTACATATGGACTTTCAAATAATGTTACCAATTACCGGTACTTAGTTACAAATGGACTTGCAAATAATGTTACCAATTACCGGTACTTAGTTACAAATGGACTTTCAAATTTGAGACTGAAAATTTCGATTCTTGGCTCAGGGAAGGCGAATTTGGAGAAACTGACACAAGTCCAGCAAATTAAAAAGTAGAGAAGGTAGGCTAAAATGATGTGGTAAATCGATTGGTGTAGGTTAGAAAGGTGTAGCGTTAATTTTGGGCGTAGTAAATTCGGGCGTTTTGGGACGTTATTGGGCTGGACTTGGGCCAGAGCACAGGGATCACCAAGTCCTTTATTATTTGTATTATTCGGTTATTATTGAATATTATTTATTTTTTGAGGGTGTTTATGAAACAGACTATATTATTGAGTGCATATTTGTGTGAATAAATCACTAATTTCAACCACATTTACTTATAATTCACGTTTTATGAATAAAGCGGCACTAATTTATTCGTAACTTTCTTAAAATACATTTTTTTTTAAATCTTAAAAAACTAATTTCTAGAAATAAATCGAACTACCTATTGTCAAAGTCTCAACCTTGTAACTCAAAAACTACAAAAGTTACTGGACTTTCATATTTGTGACTGAAAATGTCGATTCTTGGCTCAGGGGAAGCGAATATAGAGAAACTGACACAAGTCCAGCAAAGAAAAAAGTATAAAGAAAGTCTAAAATGATGCGGTAAATCCATTGGTGTAGGTTAGAATGCTGTAGCGTTATTTTGGGCGTGGTAATTTCGGGCGTTTTAGGCGTTTTTGGGCGACTCAGGCAGCCAGCCAGCCCCACGACCAATGCGCGCGCTACCGTTTTCTATACAACCCAGTTCAGCAGAGACATTTATATGCAACTCGGTTCTTTGTACTGTCAACATATCCTGCAGTTTGTAAATACTTTCACGCATTTATGACGCAGAGGTTGCCAGATTAGCAATACAAATTTGAGTTCTCTCACTCTTATATTACCTCTCCAAAATTAGTTTTCTGCCCACAGCTAACTCAAAGACAACTACAGAGGTTGAAGTAACTAAACTAAAGGTTTCTAAATACCCCTGATGGTAACAAAGGCTTTAAAGTATCCCCAATAGGCTCAAAATCGCGTCATATGCGTGAAAGGGTTAGTCTTTATTTAATTAATTTTAAAGATCCGTACTTTTGTTAATGTTTCTCAGTCGCGTATTATAGTGATTAATAGTCCTTATTACTAATATTTAGAACCGGTACTATTAACTATTTCGTAGTCGAATATTCTAATCTATTATTAATTATTTTTATTCTTCTCTTTTTCAGGATTTGAGTTGCTGCCTGCCAACTCTGCGAGATAATGGACTCTGCCAACACATCCTAACCTACCAACACATCCCAACCTACCAACTGCCTGGGGTGAGTTACTGCTGAATTTATTACAATATATATACTCTGTTCGTGACAAGTAGGCCAATAATGAGTTTCTTTTTCACAAATTGAATGTTCAACAAGTACGAGAAATATGAAATATTATTATGTTTTTTATGCCAACCAACTTCACATCTAACCTCAATTAATGAAGTCAACAAATACATGTGGCACTCCGAGGACTCGAACCCAGGATACTCACATCGAAATTCCGCGCACTATGCATTACGCTATCAAGACAGATATACAAATATAGGTAGTGCCAGCGAACTTGACAATAATGTTGACCCCTTAACTGCTTATAACTCGAAATTAATGAAAGCAATCGGGCTGACGTTTCTATCATTTGGGAAGAGTCCACCAAGAAATAGGTGTGTGGATAATTACAGCCAGTTTGCTCTAGGCCCTTTTGAGTTACAGAGAGGTCAGAGATCAAGATTATTGTATAAGAATTCTGACTTGTTGAAAAAAGTGCGATTTGTGGACTTACGAATGGGGATAGAGAAAACCTGTGACAAGTTGTATATGAAAACGTTTAATTTAAGGGTAAAATTATGCGGTAAATCGAATGGCATAAGTTAGAAAAGTGTAGGTTAATTTGGGCGTGGTGAATTAGGGCGATTTTAGCTGGACTTTGCACCAGGCAGCCAGAGTACGTGGATCACCAAGTACTTCAATATCTACATTATTCAGTGTTATTACAGTTTCTTACAGTTGTGGATTTTCATATAAAACGGAATATATAATTCCGTGCATAATTGTGTGAAGGAACAACTGCTTTCAACCACATTTACGTATAGTTCACGTTTCATTTGTAAAGCTGCACTAATTTATTCATATCTCTCGAACAAAATACAAATTGAAAAATCTGAGAAAGTGCATTTCTCTGAACAACTAGAACTACCATTGTCAAAGTCTCAGCCTTGTAACTCGAAAATTGCAAAAGTTAATGGACTTTCAAATTTGTGACTGAAAATTTCGATTCTTGGCTCAGGGGAGGCGAATTTGGAGAATCTGACACAAGTCCAGCAAAGAAAAAAGTATAAAGAAAGTCTAAAATGATGCGGTAAATCCATTGGTGTAGGTTAGAATGCTGTAGCGTTATTTTGGGCGTGGTGATTTCGGGCGTTTTAGGCGTTTTTGGGTGACTCAGGCAGCCAGCCAGCCCCAGGACCAACGCGCGCACTACCGTTTTCTATACAACCCAGTTCAGTAGAGACGTTTAAATGCAACTCGGTTCTTTTGTACTGTTAACATATCCCGCAATATTATTGATAATTAGACATAATCAGAAAGTTTATAACTATTCCTTTCATTATTGATGCTTGATAATTACCATCGTATTTCGTTGCTTACCTCGCATTACTGAAAAACATTCCATTTGTGAAAAATAGTAGTTTTATTTATGATTTATGTGAGCTCTCATCTTGGTAATCTATTGCCCAAATTAATTTATTGTTTCTTGTTTTCAGGATCTGCTTGTGAACTCTGCCATCTCTACGAGACTGCCAATAACTATGGACTCTGCCAACACACCACAAGCTACCAACACCATCCCCTAACTATGCACTCTGCCACCACAACCTACGAACTGTCTGGGGTGAGTTACTGCCCAACTCATTATACTCTGTGCATGACACATAGGCCAATAATCAGTTTTTATTTCCACAATTTGAAAGTTAAAAAGTTTACTAGAAATATGCATCATAATCGTCGCTGAATAATTAGTATCTTATTTCCATATGTTAATGTAACTGTTGAACATTCAAAGACAAAACTAATTACTGGCCTACTTGTCGTGAACATAGTATTGTTTAATTTATTATATATGATCTCAGCGCTTGTCAATCTATTGCCCAAATTAATGTTTTGTTTCTTGTTTTTCAGGATTGGGGTGGCTGCCCGTGGACTCTGCTGCCTGCGGACTCTGCCGGTTGCTGCCTTAGGACTCTACCGCCGCTGCTAGAGACTGCCCACGCCACTACGATTCAAGGGGAGTGATAGTTGTGTTTTGTTTGTAGTTAGATGTAGTTAGTAGTAGTTAGTTGTAGTCGTAGTATGTAGTCGTAGTATGTAGTCGTAGTGGTGGGGTTAGGTTAGGAGGGAGTAGGTTAGGAGTAGTCGTAGTCGTAGTCCGAGGATGTAGTCTATTAAGTAGTCGTAGTATGTAGTCGTAGTAGTAGTAGTAGTGTCGTGTAAGTAGTAGTAGTAAGTAGTCGTAGTAAGTAGTCGTAGTATGTAGTCGTAGTAGTAGTCGTAGTAAGTAGTCGTAGTATGTAGTCGTAGTTAGTCGTAGTCGTAGTATGCATGGTATGAATGGTGTGTGTAGGTTAGGCTAATATATTTTTCCCTTTCAGATCAGATAGGTTTTATTACCTTTACTCTAATCTTTGCTATTTTTCTTATTACTTCACAGTTTTGTTGCTTTGATGATGTCCCCCCCTTCTTCCCCGAGTTGGTTCCCTCCTTCAGCTTCAATATTTTGCTTTGCTTTAATTTCAATAATGATTGTATTTGCCTTAAATGTAACTTATGATATATTCTATCACTTGAATTCATAACTCTGTATTTGCTATTAACTTCACTTGATATAATATTGTTATATATCGTCTTTGTCACGCGAACTTTGCTTAATAAAAAAAAAAAAAAAAACTTCTATCTTTTATTGATCACTATATTATAAGCTATGACTTTTATAACTGATAAAAACTTAGAAAAATAGTTCTCAATTATAAATAAAGTTCCAATATATGGACTTATAAAATAAAACAATTAACTTAGAAAAACTCTAGTTCTCAATTATAAATAAAATTCCAATATATGGACTTAGAAACAAAAATAAATAAAATATGAAACTATACACATAAGAGAACAGAAAATATACTGAATATGAAGAGAACTTAGAAAAAAATAGTTCTCAATTATAAATTAAGTTCCAATATATGGACTTAGAAAATATACTGAATATGAAAAGAACTTAGAAAAACTATACTTGAATAACTTAAAGTAATAATTATATATAACTTAAAAATATAATGAACTTGTAATAACAGAAAAAAATTATAATGGATATTAAAAAGAATATATCGACTTAGTATTTTATTGATCAGTCAGACATACATTTGTATAATATCTTACAAAACACTGTACATACAGTATATAAACTTTAAATAACAGGAGAAACAAAAATATAATGGATATTAAAAAGAATATATAGACTTAGTATTTTATTGATCAGAGTCGGACATACATTTTTATATTATCTTACAAAAATCATATACTTTTAATATAGATATTTTTGTATTACCCTTACTGGTTTTATAGATCTTATAACAAATGAACAAAGTTTTGCTTTTATATTACGTACCTAAAGTACTTTATACCGAACTTGCTTTGTGACCATAGAACTTTTGGTTCACTACATTATTTGCCCAATATTTATATGTACAGTAATTTTCTTTAAGTACATCTTTATAATTATTCATTTTCCAATAACCATTGGGCTTTCGGGAATTTTTCATATAGATTTATTTTGGATTTTAAGCTTATAATATAGTTTCATTGGCAATGCAGTTGGCATTTTTTATAATTCTTAATCATTGATTTCAGTTTAACTTTTGTTTAATAGCCAAGCTGTTAAGTAATACTTTTATATTTTTGTCAATGTTCTTAAGTGTGCTGTCTATATATAATTCTTCTCAGGTTCAATCTAGTTCATAAGTTAATCTTCACCTGTACTATCTCCCTCTCCCACCAGGCAGTACTGAGGTAACCCTGTGTTTTAATAATAATGTTAACTATCTACTAGTTTATAGCCTAATTCTAGCCTATTCTGTTTATGAAGTAGTGTTGAATAATTTTGACACTAGCTTATGTATAGTGGGCAGCTTTTGGGGGGAGGTTGGGGCTCCGAATTATTGCAAGTTTTTCTTCCTGTGATGTGTGGTGTGTAGTGTTAAGTGGAGTAGGGATGTTGGCAAAATGAGAAAGTCGGTTGGCATTGTGATTAGTGTGTATTGGAAGTGTGATATGATTTGTGAATGCTGGCAGAGTACGTGATGAACGTAGGGTAGAGATATATTCATTATTTGAGTAAGTATGTTTAAGTGTTAAAAGTGTACGGTCAAATTAGGGTAAGGTAGTTATATGCCAATTAAATGTGTGTACGACTGTTGGCAAAGTAGAGTGTAGATTGTTGGCAGAGATAAGAGTTGACAATCATTGAATCTAAATGTTGGCAGTGTGATTAAGTGTTGGCAGTATTCAGTGGTCTTGGTAATTACGTGGTGTTGGCCTAGTGGTGTGTTAATTTAATCATTGAAGGTATTATGCAACTGGAGTTATGTACAATAAATAAGCATGTGTGTTGGCAGTGAAATGTGTTGAATTGGTAGTTATTTGAAGTGTTGGCAGTGAAATTTGATGTGTTGGCAGTGAAATTTGATGTGTTGGCAGTGAAATTTGATGTGTTGGCAGTGAAATTATGTCTGTTGGTAGTGTACTTGGTGTGTTGACAGTGGCATTTGGGGTGATCTAATATTTGGTGTTTTGGCAGTTATTTGGGGTGTTCTAATATTTGTTGTGTTCATTGTTCTCAATATGACATGTGGTTGTCTATCAAAGTATTGCCTATGCCAAAGTTAATTGATATCCTAAAGTTATGTGACTGGAGCCATGTGCAAATTAGGATTCAATCTCTCTTATCCCCATGCATTTGTTTTTACTGGCCGTATCCCATAGAACTGTTCATGTTATTTTAGGTAATGTATATATTTAAGTATTATTAGGATGTTTTATGTAATTGTAAACTATTGTATATATGTAATTACTGGAGTCACTAAGCTATATATTCCTGAACTATATATCTACTGATCTATTCTTCCCATGTAACAGGTGTATATCTACCAATGTAACCATCATAATCTATCCCATGTAACTATTGCTATTTGCCTGCTTATCCCAAACCCATGTAGCTCTTCCTACCTACCTCTCCAAGAAGCTAGATATATTAGGTATTGAAAGTCATCCCTATTCACCCTCACCCAGACATTTTATTTTGTAGTTCGTTTCGTGAACTTACCGTTTCTATTATCTGGCAATGTATTCCAATATTTCAAATTTGTAAAGTGTTTTCAATTTATCGAGGGTATTGGCGTGTAGTAATGGTTTGTTCTATTCATTCAAAAATGAAGATTAATTAATTTAAGTTGGATTTTAAGCCTTTAATATTAGTTTAATTGGCTTTGCTATTCTTATTGATTTCAGTTTAATTTCAGTAATCGTTATCCAAAAATAGTTCTGCGATATTGGATTACAATAATAATTAGTTTAATTTTTTGCATTCAAAGTTAATATGAATAACCATCAGAAATATATAAGATTTATCTACAATATTGGATTACATCAACAGGTTGGAATCAATAGTCAAGACTCAAATTTATTTTTTTATTTTTATTAAGGTAGCGTTGTCCATTGGTCCAGGATCCTCAGTCTGGTCGCAGCAACACATCACATCTGTAAAAAGATTAAAATATTGAGGCACCAGAAATACAGGAGTTTTCAAGGAGGGGGTCGGGGGTCCTGAGGGGGGGTAAAGGGGGGGGGGGGGGGGGGGGGGTCCTGAGGGGGGGGGGTCAAGAGGGGGTGACTAAGGGGGGGGGGGGTCCTGAGGGGGGAGGGCCTGAGGGGGTAGAGGGGGCCTGAGGGGGTAGAGTGGGGGGGGGGGGTCCTGAGGGGGGACCCAGGGGTTGGGTGGGGGGTACCAGGGGTAGGATGGGAGTCCTGGGGGGGTGGGGGGTGGGGGGGGGTTCTATTTTTTTGTTATATATTAATATTTTTCGTTCAGTCTCCTATATAACCATTCCACACCCGCTACGAGTTTTTCCCTTTCCCTTCCCTGGTAGTTCATCCTATCCCCATCCCAGATAGACCTTCCCTTCAGCCCTAGTTTGTTCTATTCTGTTCTATTGTGCACACTAGTTCTATTCTGTATTCTGGCTAAATCTATTATCCTCCCTCCTTCCCTGGTACATCAATACCCTCCCTGCAACACGCCCCCAAACACACATAAGAAAAGTCAGGAATATATTTGTAATGTATATTTTATTGTCAGGAAGCAGTCAAGAAGTCGTCGGTGTCAAGTATGGGATATGAGCAGACAGTATCAAGAAGGACAAACGGTAGGAGTAAAGCAGATGCAGCAGACAACAGAAAAGGCTAGGCACAGCAGAACGGGCCAACAACAACAGACAGCAGAAACTTTGACAACAGACCGAGTACATCGACAACAGACAAGGAATTAACGATGAGGTAGGAGCGAGCTTGCTATGGTTGGTCAAACAAATTGATCTGTTTTGACTAAGATTTGTTTGGTATATTATCTGTCTTTATGAAGATGTTTATGTGTTGAATATATATGGAGAGATATGGAGAGATATTGAGTGAGCTGGAGTATTCAGTATGAAGTTGTAGGTATTCCATTTGAGTTGGTAGGTAGTGAAGTGTGAGCATAAATTAGTGGATGGTGATGAGTCTAGTTATTGAATATGACTTTATTCAGGTTGAAAGGTGGGATTCAAACAAGATGTGGACAGACGAGAGCAAAGCGACTATTGGACACACATCAACGACTGCCACAGCATCAATGGACCCTTCAACAGTGGAGCGAGAGAGGCACCATTGCAGCGAACAGCGACGATTCGGTGAGCAAAACTAAATATTGTTGTATGGGAAAAAGAGGTCAGTCAGTCAGTCTACCTAACTTCATTAATAAGTCAAAGGGGAACAAGAGGCCCCTAAGAAAAGGAAAGAAAGAGGAGATATAAAACAGTGTGCCCATCAGAGTAGGCCACCCTTCATTCACTCCTTGATATATTCCAAATCAGTGCATCAACTTTATGATCGACATTTTACTTTACAATTACAGTATAGATCTGTATTAATGGAATTATGAAAGCTAAAGAAATCATTGAAAGATTAAATATAAATAATAATTAACCAATGAAACTAATTAGAACTAGTTAAATTAGATCGTAAAGTCTAAAATTATACCAAATTCCTGTAAAGTGCTTAATCATATTGTTAATGCAATTATTGATACTAGTATTCAAGAGTTGGGCAAACACTGGAGAATAATGGTTAAAGTTTAAATTTACTCCTCTAAACAGGATTATATAACTATCCTGTAGAATTTATGTGATTACTGAAAACATTGATTTAATCACTACAAACAAAACTATGCCAGCTGTAGAACAAATGTATCAAAAACTTTAATATCGGTTATCAATATTTACCTAAACAAATGGACCTTTTAAGTAAAGCATTAGGACTGCTAGTATTCTAAAGACAGGAGTCATAGGTCTAAAGTTATATCCGTTGTACGAATAGGCTTTAATACCTTTGAAGTAGTCCTAAGGAAATAATCCAATTTACAGTACAACCATTTACGTTAATATTTATCACGAGTCTAGCTAGGCATGTAGGCTTGACGTTAAGTATTGCAACGACTTATAAATGAAATTACAGCCCTTAGCCATGGGGGGACTGATATTTGCAGATATTTTGATAGAATCATGGGCATCACTGCTTAAAAAGAGGCATAGGTGCTCATCGAGGCCATCTAAAAGCTTACATCCGAGTCTACCTAGGATTAACATTAAATCAAAATTTGGATGGCCCTTGGTAATTATTTTGTAGTCACAATGGCCTGTGTTTTATTCGTCAGTGAGACAAGTGGTACAGTGACAATATGAGCAGCCTGTTTTACCAATTACATTAGAGGCCTAGTATATTGTTCTCCAGTGAAGGACAAATTTGCAAAGTATTTTACGTGGGGTTACTTTAGACCGATATTGAGTTTATTCTAAGCTGGTCTATGATAATTGTTCATCTACAATGGCATGTACATCTGTCTCGGCAGGTTAACTAAGATAGATTCAATTCAATTAGTCACATTATACGAGTGAAAACAATGAAGTTTCATAGTATATCTCAATTATAATTTTCTTAGTCTCCAGTGTTTTGCATATTAGTATAAAACCTACTGTATTAACTTCCAAGACTGAAGTGACTACATACTAATATTAACAAGGGTACAGTCAAGCTAAATAGTTCGCCGACACTTCTATGACGTGAAACAAATCTTATAGTTGCACAGGCTATTGGAAGTACATGAGGACTGTCAAGGAAAATGTTAACTTATAATTGCACTGTATTTGAGCAGGATTTTGGGCGAACTATTTTGGTTTCGACTAACTGGCAGCATTTTTCTAGATCGAACTAAATGAAATTCGTACATTTGGCAACACTGATATTACAATACAAACTTATGAATGTATAGAACGTATGCATAGAGGAATAATTACAGTCTGATAAGTTACCCTTTGAAAGCATATTAATAATGATAAACCCATCTAAGGAAATAAAGGTACATCTAATAACCAAGGGAAGGTCTATCTACTGTACTGTATATACGACTAATATTTAGTTTATAGTCTAGTCAATCAAACCGATTTTGATAGAAGTAACACCCCGTTCTTTAACATTACTATAAAATACAAACCCCAATGTACTTTAATAAACTAATTAAAGCATATGGCCCTCCCGGGATTCGAACTCTGGACACGACACTCCGAACATAAGCACTTAAACCTCGATATACTCAAGACCCGTGCTGGGAAACTCCCACTACAAGATGGCCAAGGCAAATATTCCTCAAAGATACTTTAACAGACATAACTTCTCAGGATCTTTGAAGAGCTACGTAATGTGAACACTAATCAGATGTGGAAAACTTTAATTCAGTAGTATTAATCATTATCTATTATAATATTACCCAATTCCATAACCCATTTAAGCAGATGACTCAAATGCTTTTTTCATCATTGCTACCTCCAGACGATTTTAGTTAACTTAAAAAAGAAGCTGTCAGAGTTTGAGTGTTAATTTGGATAATCTTAAGCTCTTGATTCCCCGAGTTTAGTAAATACCTGTCAGTAATTTTGTTTATGGTTATACGGTCACTATGATCATTTACTTTATTATGGGTACCCATAGATAATTTTACTCAGTTTAGGAAGGACCTGTTGGATTCTAAAGGTAGATATAATGTGTACCCCGTTGATTCCTTGTGGTCCTTAACTGATCTATAGAGTCTCGTGAAAGCCAGAATAATTTTGTTTACCTGATCATACGGAAACTTGTTCTTTCAAATAAATTACGCCAAATTAGGTTATATTTTTGCTACCTCGGGACTTTTTCAACTTAGGAAAGGCCTGGCATAGATAGAGGTTTAGTTTAAGTACTGTGTTGGACCTTTCATTCCCAGTGGTTCTTCCAAAGCTGATTAAAATTATCTGGTTGGAGCATTGATCATATTGAAAATATGGTGTATTAAAACTAAACAATTACTTAAGAAAAAATCTCTGCCTACCTATAGGGAACCGAGTCTAGTTAATTTAGTTAATTTTCACCAGTCACCCACTGCCACAGATCTCAGTTTGGGAAGGATCCGTTTCATGATAACTTAATAAACATCAGTGTTGCCATTTGTATGAAATACTTAAAATTGGTTAGATAAAGCTGCTGCCTATACCCTGTCCACCACTTATGATAGTCTATGAAATATTTTGAAGTTTATTAGGCATGACTAAACTGGTCTACTTCAACCAAATATTTTTTCAAGTTCTTAGGCCAATATAGGTAAAGTATATGTATTATTATGATTATTTTATTATTATTATTATTATTATTATCTTTATTATCTTAAAATAGTTTAATCTGACCAGAAGTTTGACTAATTTAAAGTTATACAAACAAGCTTCGAAATTACAGGATGCACACATTTCAAAATAGCGTAGCTTATGTGCCATGATAATAATTGAACTGAAAGTCGCCAAATCCCATCTTAAGAATTATGATTTATTAAGTTGTTTTTCCACCAACCAACTTCACCTCTAAACTCAATGAAATCAACAAATACATGTGGCACTCCAAGGACTCGAACCTAGGATACTCACATCGAAATTCCGCGCACTTATGCATAAAAATGATTTAATATTTTAGGATTATAGGGTATCATCGACCACTCACAAAGTGAAACCATCAAAATTAATCATACTTTGGGGGATATGGCATAAAGTTTGATACCGGTATTTAGGTCTTACAAAGGTCTAAGTCCACTAAGGCAGGAGTCAGCCGCCTGTGTGTACTCCAGGACAATTATTCTTCAGGCAAAAAGGGCACCAAACATTAATTTAACATCCATAGCGAGCCTTTAACTCAAATTTAAGTCTAGTAATTTCAACTGACTTTATAGAACAAACTTCAAAATATACATTGCATAGACTTTCATAATAAGATTGTATTAAAACATTTTAGGGACAGACCCGATATGATGGCTTAGTGCAGAGTTGTGATGGAGAGGTGTTTGGCCAACAGTACTTCATCGTCCTGTTGTTCCCCCCCCCCCCTTCCTCAGGTTGGACGTCCTACCACACATCTGAAACATTAGGTCAGTATTAGTAATTTATTTGTTACAACGTTCAATAACTGACTGCATTATCTTTTAGCTCAGTTTGAGATTTTATGACGGTCGACCCTTAGTTTGACGATTTCAAGACCTTTCGGCCCACTGTGTCCACTATTAAAGGCCTGTCATGCCATTCAAGTATCTAATTTGTCCTCGCGAACGATAGCAAGCCTGTCAATTTGGAGGAAAATGCCTTCGAACGGGTATTTTTCTACCCAAAAATTTACACATTTATCTCGAAAGGGCGTCTTGATCGACGTCTAGGGAGCAAACTAAAAACCTTCTCTTAACCCGTGATGTTGAGCAACTAGTCAGCCCTTCTATCGCATTGTCCAACGATCAGGTTTTGGTAACTATACATAAGCCTGCAGTTATAAGGGGTATCAATTTTAGAACCTTTATTATTGAAATTATCTGCAGTTTAGTTTATGAATATATACTTCTGAATTTG
This sequence comes from Paralithodes platypus, assembly GCA_032716605.1. NCBI lineage: Eukaryota > Metazoa > Arthropoda > Malacostraca > Decapoda > Lithodidae > Paralithodes > Paralithodes platypus. Next base: position 2,907,837 of record CM064506.1, read on the forward strand.
TTAAAGCAGGGGGGAGATTGTAATGCAGTGGCGGGAACTGTTATTGACCCTTCATGATTTTTTTTCTATGCGAGTGAGGGAGACAAAAGGCAGAACTGCCTGTATCGAGTGCCTCCCCCC